>VYZW01050474.1:4997-17116 GCA_013401315.1 Balaeniceps rex
CCTTCGCTTTACATACTGAACGGCACTTACTGGTAGATAAGCTGCAAAGTGAACTACGTTAGGTGCCCTTACATTACCAAACAGTAAACCTAGAAGAAATAGCTGTAGGTGACCTTTATAGTACAGGATAGGCCACTCTGATATTTTAACTCAGTTGAGAAAGTACATGGACGACCTATGTAAAAAGGCTGACAGAAGTTCAAATTCTTATTGCACTGGTGTGCAACTTCTGCATTTAAATCAGATTTGGTCCAGAGGAGATATTTGCAAGGTTCAGCTCCTATTGGTCTGAGGCTCAACAATAAACTTGCAGCAAGTTAAAGGCTTAGATTAAATATATCTGGAATTAACTCAATGCATATTTATATCTTCATCAATTTTGCTCAAGATTAGCAATAATATAATTATTTTTAGGAATGAGATGAAGCATATACCTTAGTCTTGGCATGGACAAGCCTCTGGCCATGGTCCGTATAGAGTTTTACCTCTGCGACATTTTAGTCACTGTGATTTAGGTTTGCTTTTTCAAGGTTGGATTTTCAGCTGAAGGACATTGATGATTCAGACGTGCGTGTAGAACAACAGTGGCACATACCAGCAAAGCGATTCTTCGCTAATCTGTGAGACATCCAAAAATGTCTGCAGGAGAGATACGCAGACCTTCAGCTGGTTGCATGAATCAGAAAGCAGCATTGTTAATGAAATCTTTTAGAGATACAAGAGCCCTGATAATTAGATAAGCATTATATGGGGTTTTTTTTGGCTTCAAAGCCCCAGGGAGATCAAAGGCAATCAGAAAAAAATTGAAAGCAAAGTAGGTGAAAGTAGTCACTGAAACACAGCCAGCTATTAGTGCGTGTTATAAAAACCACATTCTCTTGAAAAAACATCTTTAAAAAAATCCATAAAGAAGGCATGCCTTACAATGGAATGGAAATGGTACAGAAACCCTTGTATCCATAAGGAAGTCCATCCAGATTAATTTTATTGCCAATATGACCATAGAAAGTGTATTTTTCTGTTTGTTACCCATGTGCTAATATTTTTAATGAAAATACCAATCAGGCATGCATCTTAATAGCACAACAAAGCCCATATAATATTTAGAATACAGCTTAGATAATTATACAAAGGTAGTCTTCATTTCACTCAACTCTATCAGTTTGAATAAAAATCTGGTCATTCATAACTATTAAATATTTATAGTAAATGAAACATTTATTTTTATTAACTACTGTGCTTCTAAAACCAAAGCTCATAAATGGAAAGAAATGACCAGTTTCACATCCAGGGAATTACTGAGATGCACAANNNNAAATTTGTATGAAAACATTAATTCCAAATCTGTAAGCTGGCTGGGCAGGGCTCCCCAAGCACAGGTCTAATCCGTTCAACTATCAAGCCATTTACGAGTAAAATCTACGACGACGACACCCAAAGGAACCAAAAAAAGCATGCTAGCTTGCTAACTGGATGAAATGCCTTTTGATAGAGAGCTTCTTAAATAGAAGAATGCACAACTCTACAAGACATGCCAGTTGTGATTAATAATAGCCGGTAACAAAATATCTGCTTTGAACTGTTTCACTGATAAGCTGTTTTCACTTCAGCAATACTAAATATGCATCACAGATATCTAGCTAGCTTTTTAGTGACTCAAGCCTTAAGCTGAACTCATGACAGAAAGAGTCAAGACTTCTCCATCTCTTGATCTGCGTTCAGTGAAGGTGGCATCAAACACCAACCAGTCAGTAACAAAGATTGAATGAATGTATCTTTATCTCAAGCACATTGCTCAAATATTCTACAAGATGAAACTTCAGACAGAATAGCACTGATAATCAAGCTCCCCCCCTCCTTTTTTCTCCTACAAAATGTAGCTGACCTAGATTATTCCAGACAGAACCCCCAAAACTGTAAGGTTGAGCCATTGCTGAAAGCAATGCTGCAAACGCATGGCTACACCAAGAATACCTCATTTATATTGTCTTGCTGACCATTTTGATTCGGTCATAATCCTAGGTTCTGATCCTGTACCTCTGTTTTATTGCCAATAGGTAGAGGTAAGCATATACACAATTTTCTCCAAGTACTATACTGCATTTGGCAGAAGTGCGTTGAAGTAGGAACAGCAGATAAAAATGAAGGATACCTACACCTATAGTTTATAGACACTAATTCTTGCTGAGACAAACAATGCTGTTTAATCAGTTACCATATTGCTGTGCTAGAGATTCCTTTAATAATAAATACCCTTGTTGTGTCTATCACAAATACGTTACCCAACTCCCTCAAATCTTCAGAAATTACAAGGACTTTTCTTCAGGATAAAACCACTCAAACAGAGGTCATTTTGCCTGTGCTTCAAGAACAGGTAAAAACTGAATTAAGATGTTCACAGCTGCCATGGAAAAGAGGTGATGAAAATCTGAAGTTTCATCATTAAAAAATTAGCAATAACTCAGAAATCCATTTACTAGTAAATAGAAAATGCAACCAACTAATGAAGATGTACAGCAGAAATGCTAGGTTACACTATGAAGATGTACCCTTTTCAGGAAGAGGGGATATTAACGATGAAAATAGTATAACCTTGCAGAGAAAAGAGATCAATTTGAAATATAGACCTGGTGATAAAAACTTTTGAACTTGGAGACCTCTGAAATATGGATTCAGTTTGGAACATAAGTACATTTCTATTAGACAAGTAAATGGGTAATGTTTATCCTGGTACAATCTGATGTTGTAAGGTGCAATTCATTAATGTACAACAAGCCCTTTGGGACTCCCGGGAATCATTATAATACGCAAAGGACTACATTTTGCCAACGTGTCAGATTTATCCAAGCTTTTTTTGAGAAACCTTTTTTTAGTCTCAGGGCGTTGTGGCCACTTGTGACTGCAAAGCAAGAGCGCAGTAGTCTCTTCAATTTTTCATGGAGCAAATAGATGTGTTGGTACAACTCTCTCTTAGGAAAGATTCTAGGCAGTCCTGATTGCATGAGATCAGCCTCATATTTGAACTTCTGTGACATTAGAGACAAAGTGCTAGTTGGAGTTAATGCACATCTCTCAAAGCAAGCATTTCTGTTCAGTACAGTCATCAACATTATTTTGTGGAACATTCAGTTCATTTGGGCAAAATATAATTTATAAACTTTAATATTTTAATTGGGCTTAAAAGTATTCAAATTGAGCAAAAACTTCAGTAATAGAAACAGTAAGTTTGTGCTTAACTGTTACAGCGTTGCTATTATTCTTTTACATTTTTAGCAACAGAACCTCTACAAAAATACCTCCCTGGAGGTATTTAAAAGACATGTAGATGTGATGCTTAGGGACATGGTTTAGTGGTGGACTTGGCAGTGCTAGGTTAATGGTTGGACTCGATGATCTTAACGGTCTTTTCCAACCTAAATGATTCTATGATTCTGTGATTCTGTATTTCTTGCCTTGAAGGAGACTGATGTCAGCCTAGATGAGCTGCATAAACAAGAAGATAGATTCTTTGGACTGAGAATCTCAGCCAGGGTTGGGACTCAGACAAGGAACGCTCATTCTGACTGGCAAGTTCTGCAATAATTGGGGACTGGGGACTCTGGATGCCAGCTGTGAAGTGAGGGTGGTCACAGGGACTAAATAGCAGGGTTTCATGGAGAAGAGAAACAGGCTGTTGGTAAGAGGTTGTTCACATGGTCAGGAGGCCTCTTTCAGAAAGTTATAAATTTTCCTTGGAAAGTGCTTAAAAAGAGCTATCCAAGTCAGTTAACTGGTAAAACAGCTTCACTGGTCTGAATTTGAGCACTACCTAATGGGGACACAACGGCTGCCAAGTCCTGTCCTCCAAATCTGCACATTCCGTGTCACTCATTTCTTTGAACAGTACCTTTAAGCACGTATAGCTCCTGGGACTGGGACTCAGACTCACCCTGCTCCCGTAAGAATACAAAAAAAGCTTTCTTTGACGGCAGTTACACAAGGCACGCATATCTGGCAAAGCTTCTTACATATTTAAACATGTATTTTTCATATTGGTGATGAAAACATCAAACTGCCATTAGTGACTAGCCTTTTCCTTTTTAAAATTTTTGTACTGTTTGTTGAACTGATCAGCTCTTAAAAGACACCATCTTAAAACCATGCCATTGATACGCTTTTTTTCCCCTGTAAGTCTAAGCAGTCTAAATAGATTTCATTTGCAATACACCCATGATGATAATCTTACTGCCATATAGGGTTGTACCACTTCAGTAAAAAAATTAATTTACTAGCTTTTAAAAAGGATTCCTATTTGGTGCTTCTTTTCTAGACAGCGTGGGCTTCCTCATAGAAATACCATTCTACATCAGCAGGAACTACAGCTCCCATTCAAGATTTTCATCAAAGCAAATACCTGAAACAAAGTGCTGTATCACACAGCTCTTAAAAGTGGCATAGAGGACCACGTAGGAGCATAGTCCCACTGATTTCAACAAGACTAAGTTAATCATTAAGCAGGGTTAGGCCCTGCTTACTCACCTGAACGAAGAGTGCATAAACTTCCCAAAACGTGACACATTCTTTGCAGAAACCTCTTACTTAATCTGTACTCCACATTCACATTCCAAAGGAGCCACTTGTCTCCAAGAGCAGCTATAAGCAACAAAAATGCAGCAGCATGTCATGAACCTGATTTGTGCTGTGAGCTGTCTCTAATGAAGACATTCCCTTGTTTTGGTTTTTTTTTGTCTTGTTTTCTTATGATTTAAAATCTACACAAGTTCAAAAGGCTCTTTATGGGAATTACTTCACAAAGGAGTAAGTTTGGGATATTAAAGAACTGCTGTAGAACAGAATTATACTTTTCTGTATGTAACTGTGAGGTAGCTCCTAAGCTAGTTGGTGTAGAGAACTCCGTCCTGAGAGCGTATAAAGGAAAGAATTCTGTAGTTGCAGTGATGGGGGCATTCGCTCTGGGTATGGAAGGACCTGAGTTCTATTCAACAGCGACCCATGAGGAAATTGTTATATAAATAATATATTAGTTGTTTTGGAGCAATACGCTTGCTAAGAAGGAAAAAATCTCTAGGCACAGTCATTTTATAGGGAGTTGCTCTTTATTGTCACATACTTTTATTCTTTCAATTGCAACAACCCCTAAGGACGCCAGCCTCATTGTGCAGAACTCAGTTGTAAACAGACAATACAAAGACAGCCCCTGGCCCAGAGAGCTCCCAAACCTAGGATTATTTAAATACTCTGTCAAGATTTTAAAAAAATACATTGAACGAGCCAGTCCATTTTTTTAAAATAAGAACTCAAGATTGGCTGCATAAATATGTACTTACCTGCTTCAGCGCTGTAAATATGTAATTTAGGCTGCTGCTTCATGACATATTTTGTGTCTAATTTAAGGAACTGTATATTTGGACAAGAGGGTCTGAACGCCTGTCAGGTAAATATTACAAGCTGTAAATTTTCACAGCAGATTTAATACTAAATTTAGTTAGTACTATATCTAGAGAGAACATTGACCTGATGGTAGCCCTTGCCCTTGACAGTGGTTGGCCTGAGAGGTCGTTAAGGATCCCTAGAGGAATGTCGCCGAAGTCCCCCTTAAGTTCCAAACAACTACATTCTGCCGTGGCAACCCTAACATCCTTTATATCAGCACTTCAGCAGCTCCAGCTGGCATGGAAGTTTATAGCCTTATCCTCCCTAGTTCACCTCAAGGTGGGGAACACTCATACCAGACAGAAAAGTGCTTATGAAGAAGAGGCTTAGAGGCTAGGCATTGCCTAAGCTTCTTGTGTGTCTCAGCCTAGCAGCCAATAAAGAGAAAATCTTGGATTTTTAAAATTAAAAATAAAGCAATTTTTAATTCCTACAGTGATACAAAAGCTACGGCTTTGCACATGCTGGTTGCTGATAACTGCCCACAGAGTCAGCTTGCTAATTTAAACTCTTCACTTCGAGGTATCTAGAGGAATGCTATAAAAATCCACTGGCTTGTACAGGCAAGCCTGCGTTTTTCTTCTGTTCTCTCAAATGCTTGAGCTTTGAAAGGACATTTAGTTATGTCAATGCTCTCGCTGACACTCTCCCTCAATATTCCTGACATTTTGTGTTATCAGTAATTTTACTTTTAAATATATGCTTAGCACAATCCAAGTATTTGCTTTTGTAAAACAGGTGTGGACATTCTTCACTGTGTATATCACTACATACTGCATGGACGCTTTATGTTACGGCTATTACCTAAAAATATTGAAAGCAAATCACTTAATCCAGCCTCTCAAGTGTTTTAGGCTTAAATACAGCAACCCCACTGGTAAACACAATCCCAGTAAAATCTCAACCAGGTTAGAGCAGACCAAGGCTTAGTCTACACTGAAAAGAAGGGCACTGCAGACACGTAGGGAAGCAGCAGGTGGCAGAATTTGCTCTGGTTTAGCACTCCCTGAAGACTGCACCATGGTGCCTTGAGGTCTCTGGCATCTAACGATTGCAAGGAGCTGTCCCCTGGCCTCTGATCTGTGACACCCCGACCATCTGGGGACACTGAGGCTCACTGCACGGTGCGCCAAAGTCCGAGTGCTAACCACAGGGCTGCCAGCGGTTGTCCCCGGGGCCTAGAGCCCCTCTCCCATTTCAGGGAAACGAGTACCCTCTCTTTCTTACGGGGAAGGAATTCCTACACGTTCCTCAGAGCAGTGCCACATCTCTGTTCAGAGGATACAGCTTTTCCAAATGTTTTGAAATCCCTGGAGATGAAAGGTGCTGTTGTTACTATTCTTTATTTCCACTACAGTAGAAACGAGATCAAAGCAGGGTCGAAGGTAAACTGTGCTTGATTTTATGTAATCAGCACAAAAAGCAGACCTTAGCACAGGTAGTTGTTAAATGGTACATGGCTGATAGGTAGCAAAAGGCCTCTTGCTCTCCTTTATGAATAATATTTTTTTTTCCTCGAAATAGTCGATGCACTTACTACAGGGTACGTGGAAGACAGAAAATGGTGATGCAAGCCAGCCCAAAACGACCTGCAGTGTTTTAACATGAACAATTTGTGTTGTCACACAAATTCGCGTGATTTACACACTGGCTGTTTTCACCTTTCACGCTCCATGATGTGATTTTTGAAGACATTGCTATATCCAAGAAATGTTGCTCCCACGGTTTTCAGGCGGAAACCGGCCCTTTGTCAGTGGTTACGTTACAAGGAGGGAAGGTGATCTGCCTGCAGCAAGTCAGCAGGAGAGCTGGAGAAACAACACAGGCATTTTGATCCTTATTTCCATATTTTAAACACTCGACTAAACTTCCTCCCTACAAAATGTTAGCGTAGACCAAACTGTTCTGCTTGATTGTTCAGACAGCACTGTCAGCCTGTGTTTACATGATCAGCGTTAGGCGGGGTTGTTGGTCTGTACCTGTTTCCCTGATTAATGAGTCTCTTCTCTAGCTGGTCATTTCACAGAAACAGCTTCCTATCTTCTATTTATAGGGACTATTTGCAAAGCCACCTCAGTCAGCAGCATTCAAATCTCATCATCAGCAAACCGCTACAGGGAAAAATATGTTCCAATTAATATTAAATGAGAAATGTGCTAATTTTTTTTTCCTTTTTTCAGAGCTGCTAATGAGGGAAATCGAAATAGCATCTTCCAGTGAACTGGTGACAGATGTAAGGTATTAAATGTTTAAATCTGAACACAAACAAAGCACTCTCAAGCCCCCAAATACCAACCCCGTTAATGGGAAAATGTCAAAAATACCTGTGAGGTTTCAGATGGCCTTTTAAAAAACTGAACACTGGCACCAAAACCCTGAAATAATGGACCGGCTTGTTACCAAGCTGGAATAAATTTCATGGTTTTTTTAAGGTGAATGTAGCTTTGGCTTATGGTGCTAGTTTGACAATCTTAGAGATCACAGTCATCTGCTTCTGCCTCAAGCTAAGACAGCAGGCGCAGAGGCAGGGCGAATTTATTCAGAGTGCTCTAATTTTATTCAGATTTGTTAGAATAAGAAAGTGTATTTAGCTTCAGACAGTGAGAAATAGCAGCTTTTAAATCATGTCTTTTACAGAGCTTACTGCTGTGGAATCAAAATGGTAGAATTTGCCAGTTTCATAGTTAAAATAACATTTTTCTTTCCTTAAAGGATATTGAGTCATAGCAAACTTCCAGACTTTTTTAAGGCCTATTTCAAGGAGACTCACTATTGCTAATTATTGTCTTTCCTTTAGAATTCTGCAACAGTAATTATTTCCTTATTTTCACGTATCCGATGGAATTCCTATATCAGGACTACAACAGATTGCCTATATAAAATAAATATTGGCATACAGATTTACTGTAATACCAGCCACTGTATGACTAAGTTGAAATACCTAAGCAAGAATTTGCTGTGAAACTAGGATTTATCATCGTAGGTCCTTAAGCTCTGCTGGAAATGGCATCGTAATACATATAACACAGCAGGGACCCAGATGATATTTCCAGAGGGAAATTAGGAATTCTGCAGCATGAGATGCATTACATACAACATGGTCCAAACTAAACTGAAAACAGTGGAAAGATTTCCAACTGTCTGTAAAAGACTTATGGTCAGGCTGTTAATAGTTAGTTCTGAGAACTGCAGCTCTGGGGATTACAAATAATTCTATTTCTAGACCGTGATGATTCACAAGAAATACCCCTTTTCTTGTATCCACTTGCAGTTTGAAATTTTGGGGGACATTCTTCCTCTTCCTCCCCCCTCCTTTTTCTTCACGGATTAAATCACACACTGTCCAATTAGCCAGTCTCAACCTTGAATCCAAGAACTGTCATTATTAGATTATGGTGGCAGATAGCTGCGTAGCACCGCCAAATGTTTTTCCTTTGGTTTCAGAGGAACGGCCCCATTGTGAAAGCTGGATACCCCCTGTGCCCTCTTCTCCTCCCAAAACATTGGGACTTCCCATAAATGATCACAAGATGTTTTAGCAAAAGATGCCGACTGCAATTCATCTGTGTTTAATTATCCCACAAAGCACGTGCTAGCGTTGATGTAGACACGGGTGGGTCTACAAGTCACCGATGCGAGTTCGGTATTAGGAACACAGCAACTTTTAAGTAGCAAACCTGCGTACTTGTGGCACTCTAGCTGCAGCGGATGGAGCTCAACCGTTTTGGTGGGTTTTGCAGCTTGTGCCATGTGCTGAGCAGCTGTGATGAGACAATTTCTTTGCATCCAAGCTAGTTAACACCGCAGTCACAGTAGTGGTATGTCTTTCATCGCTGCAAATAGTAATAGCACTCATCCTCCCAGCTTGTATACAGCACTATGGCATTACCAACTTTAGCATCAGCATTTCTCTTCTCCAAAAACTTCTAGGTGACATTCTGGCCCCACCGAAGTCAGAGATAAGAGTCTCATTTATCCAAATCTGTTAGACATGCAAAAAGATCCCCAATTTGTTATTTCTTCCCCTTTCACAGATAGGGAAAGGCAATAACTATCCATTCACTTGCACCAAAGCTTTTGCCATCATGACTTTGATTTCAGAGACAATTGCCTTCAGGCCTTACAGCAAAGTGCAAAATACATGTTTGAAGAGGCTATTTAAACACTTGGCCTCTCCACGGTACAACATGCCACCCAGGAAACAAATTCCAAGAACACATGCCTTTAAAAAATAACCTTCAAAAAAGACAGCTGTTGATGCTACACATCTAACCTCAGACATTTGGTCAGTCAGCTTAAACCTATGACAGGCTGTGGCCACCTACATATGGAAGCCATATTCCATCATCAGCTAAATATATTCATATCACAGTAGAGGCAGAAGACCAAAAAACCGGCAAGTCTCCGCTTACTAAACTAAGGGATCAATTCCCTAATTCAGCTGGGAAAAGTAATCAAAGCAGACTGGAATAGCCACATTCCAGCCAGCAGACAAATAAGATTGTATTGTGTGTGTATCCCAAAATAAGCACCATGTGAATGCTCTACTTGGCCAAGGAAATGGAAATAGTTAGGAAAGGGAATCATCATCTTTTGTATACTGATCTATTGATTGACGCGTTTTGCCCTAGCTTAAAAAAAGTGCTAAGAAGTGGAAATTACAGGCGTTTGGGGGCTTTTGGAGACAAATTTTACTCCTTTGCTGTTCAAAAAACTCATACAAGTGTAGGAGGTTCTACCTAAACTTGAGGGGCTTTTATATTTTGTGCGCATACTTACAGCGATCAGGTGTATTCCAGCCAACATTTAGGTCGTTCCTCAATTAGGGGGGGGAGGGAGAGTAAGAGAAAGAGAGAGAGATCTGAATTTGCCACACATCTAATTTTACCCGCCAAGGCAAATACGTTTGCCTTAGCAAAGGCAGACAAGGCTAATGAAGCAGCTGCTTCACTGAACGAAGTGCAGAGAAATTGTTAAAATTCCTAAATCTAGAGCACATATTTATTACAAACTTGCTTAAAACAAAACTTATTTGCCTCAACATCTCAGAGCTATAACAAGTCCAAATCAGAGGCACTTAAAAAAATATTTTTTATTGGGGGGGTTGTTTTGCTTTCGTGGGTTTGTTGGGTGTTTGTTTTTTCCCCCCAATTCATCATCCTAACCAGATTCATATGCATGCTGAGCTCTTTACTGCATAAAGTACTCCAAAACACTGCTAAAAGGCAGCAGAGACCAATATTTCTGTATTTAGGGGAGCAGAATGTGCTTGAACTGAAATTCAACAGGAACGCTAAAGGCTTCCCAGTACTCCTATGTGAAAGGGAATACACGGGCTCTAATTAAGCACTTAGAACATTGCTTATCAATACAGCAATCACAACTTGCTGGCATTACAATTAATAAAAGCAAGAAAACCAATTAGACATTTACCTGGGTTATAACTAAAAACTTTATCAACAAAGTCTAGAAAAAACAAAGTAATAATCATATTTATTTATTAGATAATTGAACAAAAACTTATTTCACCATGAAAATACCTTGCTGCCCGCTGGTGTGATAAAAATCCTGCTGCAAACTTGAGCTATTTAATGCCTGCTCTTTTTTATTTTGCTGATTGTGTTACTCCACAAATAAGCTTAAGAGGAAGGTGTTTGGGGCAGAGACAGTTTCTCTCCATGTTGTAACGCACCCTCAGATGCTGACAGTAATTCAAAAGGTGGGTTACTGCTATTTCGTATTTTGTGGATATGCTTATTTTACTGGCAACGTCCATGCTTTCTTAGCCCATAAATTGCATATTTCTCCTCCCACTTCTGCTTTTGTCATAATTTTTTATTTGAAACTTGTTCTCCTTTTAACTTGGGCACTGTACAGAGATCCTGCTCTCTGACTGGAATGGGGAGGCAGTTCCGGAAAGACAGAACACCCGCGACCTCCTAAAGTGAACAATATCAGAGGGGAAGGACAGCCTCAAGTTGATGATCCCTTTTGAGTGAATCTCTAGCTAACACATTTCACCGAGTCACCAAAGGGGGAAAAAAAAGCTTAAGAATTTTTGCTGATAATTTTTTCTCCTTTCATTTTAGAGAAACATAATGCTTGGATGGATATACTCTGCCAAATGTTCTATGAATTGGGAATCTCCCAAGCTTTTTTATTTAAGGAGCTCTTGATATTCTTTTCTAGCACATCAGCAGTACTGCAGTAAACACTGAGCCTTTCATAACCTTGCTATGTGTGATCCCTTCTGAAAGTCACTCTGCAATCAAATGTACTGAGATTTCATAATAGTAATTTGCCACACTGTCAGAAATAGGTTTATCATGCTGCTGTCATTGGTATCATGTGAACATCACTCAGTATGCTGTGCCCTTNCTCAGTATGCTGTGCCCTTCAAATGAAAGCCAGTGCTCGGAGCCAGTCATAGAGAGAGAAAGAGGGGAAAAAAGGAGGAGAACATTAACTCTTTAAAGTCAAGCACAACCTCTGTCTGAAGGAGGAAGCTGCAGAGCTACTGTATACGGTGTAGGCACCTGTTTAAAGATCAGTAATATTGTCTGGGTAATAAAGTTGCATTTTTTTCCAGTCCACCTGAAATCTCTGATAAATCTGTTCCTGGTGTCTCTCGCTGTGGAGTTTGGCATCTACTCATTTCCAATGCCACTAGAAAAGAATATCAAGAG
>VYZW01050478.1:222-15651 GCA_013401315.1 Balaeniceps rex
CCCCCCCACCCTGGGCAGCCTTCCCTGCCTCCTGCCCTCTGCCAAGGGCAGGCGCCGGCCCAAAGCCACTGGTAACTTTCCACTATTTGGGCTCCAGTTTCAGGCAGCTCTGCTCACCCGATCAATGGGCTGCTGGCCAGCACCCCACAGGCACTGGGGTGGGCAGTGTCCCCCCCACCCAGGAGAAGGGTGGCCCTGCCAGAGGGTGCAGGCAGGGGATGCCACACTCCCCCAGGCAAGGCTGCAACAGCCCCATGTCCCTGTTTGCAGCTGGGAACACCATCCAGCTGCCACACACTTCTCACACAAGTGTTAAAAATACAGCAGAAATAGCTTTTTGGAGTGATTTGCAAGTGAGGTTTCAGGTCGGTGTGGTGATGCAGGAGCTGCCACTGGACTCCTCCCAGCGGTTCCAGGAGCCTTATCTCTGCTCCCCACCTGGGCGCTGCTTATCGGGGTCCCTCTGCTTGCCGCCGCTGCTGCTGGAAATCCCTGTTGGCACGAAGGTCCTGCCTGGCTGTGGCAGGATTGGGCAGCTTGCAAGGGCAGCACTGGTGTGGGAGCTGCACAGGGGGGGCAGGGCTGTGCCCATCCCAGCCCCTTGGAGATTGAGCTGCAAACTGCATTTTTTTAATGTAAAAACTTCAAAATACCCCGCTTGTAGCCCATGGTAGGGGGTGACTCTTTTGAAGCACAGAGCCGCAGGGTTTTCAGGAGTGGCTGATTTCTTCCCTAGGCACGCAGCCATGGTCTGGGCACATTGCTCAGCATCCCTGTGGGGCTGAGCTGGCCCCCAGTGTGACCCAGCTGAGCTGGCGGTGCTGTTAATGCCGGGCTGTGCCTGTGCCAAGTGCTTCCTGCGGTTGACCACCGAGGGCTTTCGTGGGCAGGCTCTGCCTGCACCTGTATCCTGCCAGCTCATGGCAGGGTGTCAGTGGTTTGTGAGCTGTCTGGGCTACGCTACCCGCCCCCACCCGGAGCAGATTCGGGGGTTGCATGCGTGGGACTCCTTGCTAGATGAGCTCTGCCTGTGTGGGTCATTCACACCCAGGAGAGCTTGGCAAAGCCGCACGCTGGACCCTGCGCCCCCTGATGCCACCCTGCCCGAGCCCCAGCAGGATTCAATCCATCAAATGGGCAGGGGAAAAAAATGCCATCCTGGTGGTCACCCAGGGATGTCACGGAGCAGGAACAAAGCCCAGAGGAGGCATGGGAGGCATTGGAAGGGCTGTGCTGGACCCTGGCCCATGCCAAGCATCGCTCTGGGTCCTCCTTGGCTCTCTTCAGGGGCAAAACCCCAAATTACCAGTGCTTCTGCCAGGGATAGTGCCGAGCTGGGCTGTGTGTGGTTGAGAGGGGTGAGTGGTCCAGGGCTCATGGCTGCTGGACTCTGGAGCTGTGTCCTTCCCTCCAGGGAGTAGTACTCTGGGGCTTTACCCTGCTGCCATGTGGGAGCCGAGGTACAAACCAGATGCAGCCAGCAGGTTTTTTGGCCTCCTGGTGCCATCTGCTGTTTCCCCCAGGCAGACCTCCTGTAGGCAGAGCCTTGCTGGGCTTACCAGTGCAGCTTGCTCCTTTGGAGCTTGTTCCCCCCACAGGGAGCAGAAGCCCCTGCCCAGCCACAGCACTGCCTTTCCATACCCCACCCAGGGCTGCACCCATCCTGAAGCCCCCAGCCCACACTCTGCTCTGGGAGTGGAGTAGCACCCGGGCTCTGCTGCCTGCAGGACACCTTTCTCCTTTGGAGCAAGCTGGAGATAACAGCAGGGAAATGCCCTTTCCTCCCCAGCAATGGGCCCTGGCTGCTCCTTGTAACAGGCTTTCTGGTTGGGAACAGCAATGCAACGTGGGCAGGCACTGGCTTATCCTGCCTGCTGCAGGCTCATACCTGCCCTGCCCTGCCTGGGCTGGCATCTAGTGCTCTGCCAGCTTGTCCCAGGAGTCCTTGGCCATGTGCTGAAGGCTGCTGCCAGATCATGGTGACACACCTGGAGAAAGGTGTCCTGCAGGCAGCAGAGCCCGGGTGCTGCTCCGTTCCCAGAGCAGAGTGTGGGCTGGGGGCTTCAGGATGGGTGCAGCCCTGGGTGGGGTATGGAAAGGCAGTGCTGTGACTGGGCAGGGGCTTCTGCTCCCTGTGGGGGGAACAAGGAGCCCTCCCATAGTGAAGGTGGTTGTTGGTCCCCTTGCAGCCTTGGGGCCATTGCTGGCCTGTGGGCATCCCAAGCCAGGAGATGGGTTGGGGTTGTGCTGACATGGGGAAGGACAATCCTGCCCACGAGTGCTGTCAGACACCCTGAACAGCTCTGCCACGCAGCATCTGGACTTCACTTCCCCTTGGGATTTCTTGTGTGGACACCTGGTATCTGTCCCAGCATGGGATTATGATCCAGCCTGGCCAATCAGCCTCCCAGAGCTGTCTCCTCCCCTTCTCCTGCTCCCAGTGCTGCTGCCACCCATGCCCAGTGCTCTGCCTGCATGTGCTGTGGGTCCCTGGGATCATGGGGTGGTTTCTGTTTAGCTTGAAGCTGTGTAAGGAGGTCCTGCAGTATTCCTGGGCTGGTGTGTGCTGGCGACTCATGCATGGGGCAGGCTTGAAGGACTCTCTTCTGTCAAGAGCTTTGCTTTATTCCTACCTGCAGGGTTTTAAGCATCACCCATAGCTCTAGTCTGGGCTTTATGTGACCGTGAGTTTTTCCTTGGATGTGGTAATTCAGGGACAACTTCTCCCTGGTGTTCCCTCATCCCCTCTGTCAGACCCATCTACTGACAAGCAAAGCAAATACGCTGTGCTCGTGGCACCCTCCTGGTAACCTCCAGGGCAAAATGGATTATTGCCTACTTATTTCTGACAATAGGACCTTTGTGCTTCTCCCTGGGATGCCTTATTCGAGCCTAATCAAAAAATTCCTGAAAGCCCAAGTCTGCTGTGTCAGCTGGATTACCCTTCCCAGGAATCCAGCAGGCTGCATTGAGTCTTCATAACCTGCTTTGCAGCACTTGGTGGGCTTGGTTTGTGCATGCTTTGGGCAAGTGTGAGCTCCCAGGTCCTGAGCATGCTTTGCAGGTGGCTCCTTTCTGGTTACAGCTTGCCAGAAGTGTTTGGGCAGTGCCTGGAGATGTGTCCTGCTCTGGGAGACATGCTGTCGGTTTGCAAAAGGGGTGGCCAGGTATAAGCGGGGTTAAGTGGCACTTGGTTGGTGTAGGAATGGCTTTGCTGGCCAAGACTAACATTGCAAAGAAAGCAGATGATATCCAGGAAGAGCTATTTCTTCAGCTGGAAGGAGCTTCTTTTATTTTGCTTGATGCAGAACAACAAAGTGAGCACCATGGCACTGCTTTGAATGCCCCCCTCGGGGATGAAGGGCTCAGCACAGTCATGCAGCAGGAATGCTGCTGGAGAGGGTGTGTTTGTCTTCAGGAACACAAACTACTTCAAATTCAAGGGTGCTGTTTGCTAATTTAGTTGTGTGCATTCACCGTGGGTAGGTCAGAAGAGGCTTTGCTCCCTGCCACTTGTCCCCAGCATCTCAGATGTTGGATGCAACGTGTGCTCTGGGGTTCAGAGCTGTCCTGCGGTGCTGTGGCTGGGACCTGCCCGCAGAACCCATCTCTCCTGATATGTCCTCAGAGTCCGAGCAGTGTGTCCAGCTGAAGCTTCCCCACGCTGCCTGCTCCGTGGGGACCTTCCATCCACTGTGGGCTTTGCTATCACATCCCATCCCTGGGTTTATGATGTCTCTTCCTTCCTTCCCTCCTTTCTCTCTATTCAGGGGCAGAAAGCTTCTTGACCTGTCCTCAGTGTAGCAAAATCACAGAGCAGAGCCTGCCAGACGTGGTGCGTGCAGCTCCCCATGAGCCCCGGCTGGTCCTGCCCCAGTTCACACCAGGCTTTGCTACATTTTGAGCGATGCAGGGCTGTTCCTGGCTCTGGGGAGCAGGAGGGAAGGGCTTGTCTCCACTTGTTTATGCTTCCAGCAGCCCCTAATCCCGGTCACAGGGTTTCCATTAAGGAGAACGTGTTCTGGGACCATGTCATGTGCCTCTCTGCTCTGTTGTGCGAGTCCTTTGGCTCCAGCTGGTGGCTTTGCTGCTAACCTTGCATTGTGCTTCCCCCCTGTTGGGCACAGCCAACTTTGGGACAGTGACTCCAAGGCAGAGATCTCCTGGAGGAGATAGCTCTGCTGTTGCTCAGGGCTGCTCTCCACGGGCTGGAAGTGTTCCTGGGTGAGACCTTGGGTCTGCAGGGTGGATTTAGGGTATCAGCAAGAAGGCTTAGCTGCTCAAGCTCAAGGAGAATCTCATGACTTGGCCAGCATTCCCCTGGGCTGTCAGAGCCCTGTTATCTCTGTGACAAAGAGCTCAGGCTTGAAATTATATCAGAGTTCAGCTGGAGTTGAAGCTGGGACCTTGTTTGTAAGTTGTTGACTAATGCCAAGACACAGAGGAGTGCGGGGCAGCTGAGCTGCAGCATGGCATCCTACGACTTGATGCACCCTGGGTCTGGAGGAGCTCCTTGTTTCATGGTCTGGCCACTGGTGCCTGTAGGGTGAGGAGGTGTTGGGATGAGGTTTGGTGCTCCACCATGGTGAGGACCATGGGCTGGTGTGGTCAGAGACAGAGCACCCAGCCCCACCACAGCTGACCTTGTCCTTGCTGTGGGGTGGACTGTTTGAGAGCAGCTCTGGACTGTGGGACAGAGCATCCTCCCTATGCTGCTTCAGAGCCTTCAGGTAACACTTGCCTGATGTTGAAACCCCATTGCCTTCCATGAGCGGGTTTGGGGCATCTGACTGGCCAGCAGAGCTCACGCTGAGCAGCGTTTGATCCATTGGTGATGGGATGGCTGGCGGCATGGGAGCCTCGGAGCTGCCCTGGCCACCAGTGTGGGGTTGTGGGGGTTTGCTGACCTGGCCCTTATCTTCCCTGTTTCTCTTCTTAGCTCCTGCACCTCTGCAGCCGAGAAGGAGATGGGAGGTGAGTGACCCAGCCTCTCCTGCTGACAGGAGATAGTCTGAAGGTCCGGCTGATCCAGGCACTGCAGGCCTGGTGTGGGGGAAGGACCCAGCTCCCACAGCCTCAAAACACAAGGTGGATGAAGAACATCTTGGTTCTTGTCCAACCCTGCTCCTCAGCAAAGGCTGAGCCCCTGCTTGGGCAACAGAGCAGACAGGGCACATTGCAGCCCTCGGGGGTTTTGAGGTCCAAGACAGAGCCCCTCTCCCCTGTGCCCATGGCAGAAGCTCCCAGGGAGGCTTGTAGGAGCTCAGCAGGGCTGTGTGGCCCATCTCCATCCTCTTCCACCCCAGGAGCAGAGCAAAGGGAGAAGCAGTACCGAGCCCATCGGGGATTTGGGGATCGCCGTGGTGGGGTCATCAGTGCCCGCACGTATTTCTATGCTGATGAGGCCAAGTGTGACCAGCACATGGAGACTTTTCTCCACTGCATCGATGCCTCAAGTAAGTGCTCCATGTGTCCTGAGCAGCTCCACTGTGCTTGGGGACTGCAGGGACCCTGCAGTCCACCACCATATCTCAGGTACCTCCCTTCTGCCCAAGCACCCTGCCTGTTGGGCTAGCTCTGTCTTTGTGGCTCCATCCAGGTGGCAGCTCAGAGGACGGCTTCTCGGCCATCAAGCTGACTGCACTGGGCAGACCTCAGTTCCTGGTGAGTGCCAGGACTGTGACCAGGGCAAGGTGGGTCAGAGCAAGGGCCATGAATGATGCATCTGGGGGGGGCAGGTGCTTTGGGGTGCCAGGCTTGCTGCAGTGGCATCTCTACTGATGGCAGAGAGGACTGGGCACCAACAGGCTGTCCCCTGTGTGCCTGAGACTACCCTGGAGACCCTGCTTCAGCTTTTGGGGACACATGAAGAGCTGAGACATTTAGAGGTCCCAAGGTGAGGGTGTGCAGGTCTCTACTGCTAGGCTTGGGCTCTATTTGGCCAAGGGCCCCTGCTATAGGGTCAGGGTCTGCCTCAGACTGGGCACGATCCTGCAAAGCCTCCACTGCAGGAGGCACCGAGCCAGCTGGGCTCCAGCCCAGCTGTCTCACCTCAAGCTCTGTCCCTGTAGCTGCAGTTCTCGGAGGTGTTGGTGAAGTGGCGGAGGTTCTTCCACCAAATGGCTGCAGAGCAGGGTCAGGCTGGGCGAGCAGCGCTGGAGATGAAGCTGGAGGTGGCAAAGCTGCAGGTGAAGTGGGTGGTGTCCGAGGGAGGAGGCTGTGCTGCTGGGGATGCACTGCTGGGGTGGCCAGTGGGATCCTGGAGCAGCCCTGACCTGTGACACCTCTGAGCCTGGAGCAGTAAGACCCCTGTAGCCCCTTGGCACTGATGCTCCTTTTGGTGGCAGGAGGCCCTGGCCAACCTCGGCATCGCAACCAAGGCGGAGAGCCAGCACTGGTTCACAGGCGAGAACCTGGGTGTGAGTGGGTAAGCTGCCTGTGATGTGGGGGGTGCTGCAGGATGGGGATGCTGGGGGACCTTGTCCCTGTTCCTGGGGCAGTGGGGCAACAGCAAGGAGAGGTCTCCAAAGGCCAGCACTGGCTCAGCACAGTGATGAAGCAGAGGGGAGGTTTGGGTGGAGGTGACAAGATGGGTCAGGCTAGCACATGCTGTGCACCAGGCTTGCTGGTGGCAGTCAGGAGCTGGTAGAGATGCCCGTGCCCCTGCAAGACACAAGTACAGACCTGGCTCTCTGCTCCCAGCACTGTGGACCTGCTGGACTGGAACAGCCTGATCGACAGCCGCACCAAGCTCTCCAAGCTGCTGCTCGTCCCCAACATGCAGGTGGGTATCCACCTTTGCCACCCCTGGAGTGGCCCCGCAGGGAGGGCACTGCCAGTGCAGGTCAGCCTGTCCCTGTTCCCTGTTCTGGTCCCCTGCTGCTGCTCCAAGATTAGGGTGCTGCAAGGACTCATCCATCTGTGTAATTTGCCTCCTCCCTGCCATTGGCCACCAACACATGCCTCCCTGGTGCGGATTTCTGTCTCCTGTGGGCAGGGCTGGCCACAGGCAGGAAGGGTTCCACCAAGCTGTTCTTGTTTCAGACTGGGCAGCTGGAGCCTCTCCTCTCATGCTTCACTGAGGAGGAGGATCTGCAGATGAAGCGGATGCTTCAGCGGATGGACATCCTTGCCAAGGTCAGGGGGTGCTGGGGCTGGGGGAGCTGGGCATGGGTGCCACTGCAGAGAGGGAAGGTGTGTGGCAGGTGGCCCCATCAGACCAACCTGCGTGTCGTTCACCCCACCCCCAGAGGGCCACAGAGAAGGGCGTGAGGCTGATGGTGGACGCAGAGCAGAGCTACTTCCAGCCAGCTATCAGCCGCCTTACCCTGGAGATGCAGCGCCGCTTCAATAGGGAGCGGGCGATCATCTTCAACACCTACCAGTGCTACCTGAAGGTGAGATTCAGCAGGAGTCTGGGCAGGAAGGACATGCTGGAGCAGCTGGATGGAAACCTCAGCTCCTGAAGCCATCCATGGCAATGCAATGGCATAACTCCAGAGCTGGCTGTCTGGAGGTGCAGGGTGGAGGTGGCATTGATGCGATGACCCTGTGCCATTTCTTCCACCTGCTCCCAGGAGGCTTACGACAATGTGACGGTGGATGTGGAGCTGTCACGCCGGGAGGGCTGGCACTTTGGCACCAAGCTGGTCCGTGGCGCCTACATGGAGCAGGAGCGGGAGAGGGCAGCCCAGATTGGCTATGAGGATCCTATCAACCCCACCTACGAGAAGACCAACGAGATGTACCACAGGTAGGGTACAGCCCCAGCCATGCTCCCCCCCCCCCCCCCCCTGCGCCNCCCACTGAGCACAGGCTTGGGTGGCCTCACCATGCAGTCCCGTACTGTCCTACAGGTGCCTGGACTATATCCTGGAGGAGATCAAGCACAGCCGGAAAGCCAATGTGATGGTGGCATCTCACAATGAGGACACAGTGAAGTTCACCCTGCGCAGGTGAGTGCTGGGGAGGCAGCATGGTGTGGCAGGGTCGGGGGGCTCAAGGGATGTGGGGGCCCAGCAGAGCTGCAGTGAGATGTGCTGTGGCTTGTCAGGTCTCCTGTGCGCTCACCCAGTGGGATCCTAGCTCCCATCTCATGCTCAGACCTTTGGTTGGGGCTTGGAGCTGGGGCACAGCACAGTAGCCCACAGCAGGTGCAGAGCTGGCCCCATGGCCCAGCCCAGAGGCTGTTTTAAAAACAAATCCTTCAAGTCCTTGCATCCCAGCATCCATCTGGGATGTGGTCAGTGCCGGGCTCTCGTACTTGGAGATGATCCCAGCTCCTCTGGTGGGATGCACTGCCCCTGTATGCTCCGCTGTCTCTGCTCTTCCATAACACCAAAGCTTGGCTTGCAGGATGATGGAGCTTGGGATCCATCCCTCAGAGAAGAAGGTGTACTTCGGGCAGCTGCTGGGCATGTGTGACCAGATCACCTTCCCCCTGGGTGAGTGGTGGGAGCAGGGGGGACTTGGCATATGTGCTCCTGCCCCACCTTGAGCTGTGGGGTCTCCCTGAGCAGCTGCTGTAGGGTCTGAAGGATGGAGCAAGCCAGGCTATGGGTCTGTCAGAGAGCAGGACTGGCTGAGGACAGTGCCTTGTTGCCTCTTCCCCAGCTGTGTGGAGTGCTGTGCATGGGGTTTGGGGAAGATGTAGATGAGGATGTAGGTGGAGAATCGCATCTGTCTCCTGGAGGCCCCATGAGACCGTGATGGCTGGGCAGAGATATTCCTGGCTTGGACTACAAGCTGAGATCGGGGTATTCCTAGACGGGGCAGAGACGGGTCCTGGCAGCCAGCAAACCCCTCTTGTACCTCCTTGGTCTGGGAGCGTCACTTTGCTCCTCTGGAGGTGTACACCAAGTCCTGGGCTCTCCACTAGCTGGGTGGCAACAGGCTCTTGTGTGACCTTGTCCTCTCTTCTGCCGCTAGCCCAGGTAGCAGCAGAGCTCCCAGGGGCCTGGACAGAGGGACATGCAAAGGTCCATGTAGCCCAGCTCAGGTCAGGGACACTCTGCCCACACTAGTGTCTGGAGTGGAGACCTGAGGACAGCAGAGCAGCAGGAGGCAGGCCAGGCAGTTGTCCAGTGTGGATGCTGCTCTGTCCTGGAGTTCCCCTCACAAGCAGGGTTTGGCTGCCTGTCTGCAACCTCCTCTGGTCATGCTGGAAAAATGTGTTAACTTGATGTTTCTGGTTGAATGCTTCTTGAATTGGCCCAGCCCTGGCTGCTGACATTCCCAGGGCTCCTGGTGACCCCAGCCCGCTCCCCCCGGCGCGTTCCCAAGCTCCCCATGCTGAGCCGAGGGAGGGACGCACTGCTGCTCCCCCCAGTTCGGGCAGGCTCAGCCACATCTGGCCAGGGCTGCGCACAGGCTTCCCTTCCCCGGTGCTCAACCGCAACCCTCCCGCCTGCCATCCCTCACTCCATTGGCACAGCCTAAGGGGCACGGGAGAGCTGGGGGTAAGGGAGGCTTCCCCGCCCTGCTTTTTTTCCCTTTTTTTTATTTTTTGCCTTTTTTTTCCTTTTTTATTTTTTGCCTGTTTTCCTTCCCCCCTGCTTTTTTTCCCTTTTTTCCCCCNCTTGGTACTTCCGTGACCTGCCTCTCTCCGTCTAGGTCAGGCCGGCTTCCCCGTCTACAAGTATGTGCCCTACGGCCCAGTGAACGAGGTGCTGCCCTACCTGTCCCGGAGAGCCCAGGAGAACAGGGGCTTCATGCAGAGGGCAAACCGGGAGCGGGACCTTCTCTGGAGAGAGGTCAAGAGGCGGCTCCTCACAGGCAGCCTCTTCGGCCCCAACCACTAACCCCAACTGCGGCGTCCAGCCCAGGGTCTCTTGTGCCTTCACCTGTAACCACTATTGCTGTTACACATCCCAGTTCTGCTGCAGTTTTCCCCCCAGCACCCTTTGCCCTGGGAGAAGTGTCCTTGTTGCTGTTTGAACCACATACACCAGCTGGCACTGCCCTGAGGGATGTCCCTCTGCCATCCCAGGAGCTCTTGAGCTGTGCTTGCCCTGGGCTGTCTCTGGGGAGATGCTAGGGCTCCCTGCCAGCTTTCCCTGGCCTCGGTGAATGCTGTCCCAGGGTTTTTCCCTTGTGCGACTGCACAGGGACATTTGGCTGCCTGCTTCATGCCAAGGGCTCAGGTCCAGAGAGGGCTGGGTGGCTCGGGGACAAGTTGGCCTCTGCTAGGGCTGGGGCTTGGTCTTTTCCAGCTCCATGGAGACAGACGCCAAAGCAGAGGCCAGAGTGACCTGTGATGGGTCACTGGGCAGGGGCAGGATGAGTCCCTACTGCCTGTCCCACAGCAACTACTACCTGGCTCCTCACCAGCTTTGCACAGACCAGAGCTGGGGCAGGTCCTGGGCAGGACCAGGCTCTCCCCGCATCCCACTGGGCTGAGCAGAGACAAAGCTGCCTGGGGTTGTCCATCCTCAGGCACGCGTCCAGTGGGGCAGGAGGGGTGAGAGGAGCTGGCCAGCCCCCTCTGCGTGTTGTTCCTGCCCTGCCCACAGTCCCCGTCTCCAATGCTGGACCAGGTCTGCTGCAGGCAGGGGTGGTGGCCACATGGGAGCACCAGGAGCCATACCACAGCTCGGCTCTGCTGCACACTGGATTTGCAGAGAATGGTGATGATTAAACCATAGCTGTTCTTGCTCCTGTCTCTCTCTCGGAGTTACTGGGCAGCTGTCTGTCCCTGGGCTCTGCTTCACTACCCTGCTCCCAAAGTGGGGATTAGTGCCTGCTATCAGCCCCCTCCAGCTGCATGCTTTGGCCTGAGCCAGGGCCAGGGCTTGGGGAAAGGAGCCAGAGGCGGGCTGCACTGAGTGAACCCAAACTTCCCCAGGCCTGGGAACGGGGAAGCTGTGGAGCTTTCTGCGATGGGCTTGGGGGGAGCTGGGAGCCCTGGAGCACCCCCAGCTGCCCCCAGCACTGTGGAGGGCGGATGGCAGCTGTGAGAGAGTCTCTCCCCACCCTGAGATCTGCTCATTGGGGGACATGCACCCTGCAGGCTTTCAACTGCCTCAAATTCGGGGCAGTTTCTCCTAGGCTCATTTGGGCTCTGCAGGACCACGAGCATCTCTAGGCTTCCCTGCCTGGCAACTACAAGGCAGCATCTCCTTTTTCCCTGCATTGTTCTCTCTGCTTCTGGCAAGCCACCCAAGACAAAGGGGTGAAGTTTAGGCGTTGCAGAGGTGTTCATCTACTGCCTTTTTCTCTAGCTGAGACTCCCATGCCTTAAAAAACACCTAGAGGAGCAGGGACTGTGGCTGGAGCACGGCACCAGGGCTGCTGGTATTTAAAAGCAGTGCCAGAGCAGGCAGCAACCAGGCTCCTGGTATTTTGGGGAGGAGAGATGTGCTCCCAGCAGTGGGCTGCGTCTCCAGCCCGTGCAGGATGCTGTGGCAGCAGCATGAAGTGCGCTGCTGCCCCACGGTCTGGGCTCTGCCCGTGCAGCTGGACTCAGGGCTGGCTGAATACATGAGCAGCTGTTGTCAGCTGTAGGCTTCCACAAAGACCCCCAGCCACCTGCATAGCTGTTGCAGGAGCAGATGTTGCAGCTTCCATGCCAGCAGCTTCATGTATCTGCACCCAGCCCCTCTTGACCCCCTCTTTTTTGGCGTTAACCCCCTCCCCAGCCCTCTTTCAGACAGATAGGACTTGTGCACCTCCAGGCAGCTCTGCAGCATGGCTCTGCAGTGCGTGTGCTGCTGTTTGCAGGGGCTGTGTACGGGGGCACGGTGCTGCCTCCTGTCTACCCAGGGCTCTGGATGACCTTGAAACCCCCTCAAATCCCTGGGTTTCCAGCAACCTTTATCCATGCTCAGCCAGAAAACAGCAACTGCTCCTCTTATTTCTGGGTGCATTGACCCAACCAAACCCTCCCTATATCTCAGGTTTTCCCCACCCTGCTCAGTTTTAGCTCTTGCTGCTGGAAGCTGCTTTCTGCTTGTCCTGAAGGAAGGGGAGGCACGAAATGATGGTGGGTATGCCGGTAGCCCATGCTGCAGCATGCTCACTTGCAAGGATGCTGGCTACAGCAGCAGGGGGAGTTGCAAGGGGAAAGAGCCCATATCCTTGCAGCAACCATCTCGGCAGCCTTGCACTCAAATGCCATGAGCAGCCCAAGCGCACATGCGAGCGGGGGCTTCTTCCAAGGAGCAGAGCCTGGCCGCATCCTGGCAGGATGGTGATGAGCGCCTCGTATTGTATGACTCCCCACTGCCCCGCTGTGCAGTCCTGCCCGCTGAAACAGCTGCATGGATTTTGAACCGTCAACAAAACAACATATTTTTCCGTAGTTTTGTGTTCAGAAATACTATAGTGCTGGGGTTTCTTTTTTCTCTGATATTTTCCAAAACACAGTTCAATGGGAGGCAAGCACCTGGTGGGACATTTCCAGCCTGAAAGCTGAAAAAGGATCTGCAAACAGTGGTGTAATGGAAAGCATCAAGCTGTTCGCAGAGCGCTGGCACAGGCAAGAGCCTTGCTGGGACCAGAGGGAGAGACAGGAAGGGTGGCTGATACCCGTGGGATGTGCAATCCCCCAGCCCTGGCAGCACCAGCCAGCCCAGAGCATGCCTCCCCCCTGAGCACCATAAATCTTCCTTCCACAGCATCCTCAGCAGCTTCTCCAGCATCTGGCTACCAGCTGGCAGCCTCTTCCAAGGGACCAGCTTATCTCCCCAGCTACGGCCCAGCCTCTGCCCCGGTGTGGGTTAGATCTGGTAAAAAAGGAGCAGCGTGGAATCTGCTGCCTGCAGGAAGAGAAGAGGAAACTGTTTACTGAAGGCAGAAAACAGCCAAAATCAAATGCATCCTTGCACAAAGCAACAGCACGGGAAAGGTGTGGCAGTGCAAGCTTGCCCTGGCTTATAAGGAGCAGGGCAGAGGAGCACCAGGCACGCTCAGCACAGCGGGGAGGTGATGAAGAGAGCAGATAGGAAGGGAATCACGGTTATGGAAACAGCCAGAGCGAGGCTGCAGCTCCAGGTGGGCACAGCTGCCGGGGGAGGCATGGGGATGCAACTGCCAAGCCTGGCTTCCTGCCTAACTTTGGAGTTAACTCCCTCCCCAGCCCACTTTCCCAGACAGAAAGGGATGCTGAGCTCAACCTGGGGCTGAAAGTCGTCCCAAGGGAACTCCTCACACATCAGTGCAGCCGAACAGGGCCACACATGCGTTTGTGGGAACCATCCAGACAGGTCCTGCAAGTGAACTGGGAGAGAGAGATGTGGAGCAGGGGAAGCTTCCTGGTGCTGCCGAACATGTGGAAGGGGACTGGGGCATGTGAAAGCTGCTGGGGCTGCAGTGGTGGAAAAGGGGGGGCTACCCAATGATCGCAAGCCCATTTGAAAGCTCAGGTCTGAAAAGGAAAGTCGGTGGGTTATACTGGGTAAACCACCAGACCTTTCCTCTGCACCAAGGATGCTGCTGGTGGGATATCAGCCACAATGTGCCAATACACCTGTGGCACAGGGAATGGGGAAAAGGCAATCTCAGGCATGGTCACTGTCATCCAAGTTCCTGCCAGTGGCCTGATGCCAATGTCACTCAGCGGGAAGGAGGAACACGCCCGGCTTTGCCTTCACAGCTTCATGCCACGGAGGGTCCTGGCTGCTCCCTGCTTTGCATGGCAACACACATGCAAAGGCCACAGGGCGCCTAGGGTCACTGCACCCTGCCAAATGTGGAGCTGGACCAGGACGTTATAAATCCATACTGTGAAAATTGCCGGTTGTCAGTGGCTTCTGGAGTGGTCTCTGAAAGCCAGTGCAAAGAACGCACGTTTGCAGGGGGCAGTCCTGTAGATTTGAAACCCCCTGTGCATTTTGCACAAGCTACTGCCCATAGCTGGGCATTGGGAGGTCAGCAAGACTCTCACAGGCACATTTACTGGGATGTAACTTCAAAAAAGAATAATTCCCACCAGCAAGACCACCAGAGACTTCCCCATTGGGAACCTCTTGTCTGAGCAGGAGAGAAACCTTCCGTGCACATCAGCCCCATGTACTGCAAACACCAAAGGATGTTGATGGTGAGAACCCACCAAACTCATTTACTCTTTGCTTGGTGAAGGGATCCTAGGGCTGGGAAGGTGCTCAGGACACCACCCAGGACTCCCTAATCCTCTCCAGAAGGATGCTGCCCAACCTACGCCTAGTGTGATGGAGGCTCCACATCTGCAGGAAACCCCCGAAGGTGTGTGGCCCTCAGACCCAGCTCCGCGGGAGATGCACACTGTGCATACACCCTTCCCCTTCCACAGCTCCTTGGATGCAGCCAGCACTCGGCAGGAGATTAGTGCAGCTATTTAGCTGCATTTGTGCTACCACATGGGAGATGGTTGGGATGTCCTCCATCCATGCTTTCACCATACATCTATCAGATGTCCTGGGAGCTCAGACAAGCTTGAGCCATCTCCTGCAGTGACCACTATGCTGAAAAGCCATCTGGAACAGCGTTGTGGCCAAGGGAGCCCTGGCCCATTCAGTATTGCTGTACTGTCAGGTCTAGGAGGCTTGTTGCCCAGGCTGCCCCACTGGGCCAGGGGTGTGGGAGCACTGCAGGTGCCCAGTGTGTCCCCCCAGTTCCCAGCTGTGTCTTTATGGTGAGTTAACCAGTGGCTGCTCTGAAGCCCTTCTGTCCCTGTTCAGGGTCATGCTCCCTTGGCCTTGCCACTGCAGGCACTGCTTGGCTCCCGCAGGTCCCTGCCTGGCTCCCAATAGGCTGGTCCAGGGACTGTTGGACACCCAGGACTGCTGGACACATGGAACTGCCAGATGACCGGGACAGCTGGACCACCAAGGACAGCTAGACCCCAGGGCTGTTGTGCACCCAGAGTTGCGAGGACCCCGGGACAGCCAGATCCTGGGGCTGTCACGCACCTGGAGCTGCTTGGTCCCAGAACAGCCAGATCCCAGGGCTGGTGGGCACCTGGGGCTGCCAGACTCCTGGGACAGCCAGACCCTGGGGCTCTTGGACACCCAGAGCCGTCGGGCCCCTGGAGCTACTGAATCCTCGGAGACCCAGACCCTGGGGCTGCCAGACTCCCAGGACTCCCGGGTACCTGGAGCTGACAAACCACCATGACAGTCGAACCCCAGTGCTGCCGGACCCCGGGGCCATGTAAACCCCGGAGCCATTGGACTCCCAGGACTCCCGGGCACCTGGGGGCTACTGGACCCTCGGGCTGAACTGGAAGCCAGAACTTCGCAGCCTTTTCCCCCCTTGGGAAACGCTCCGCCGGTTCCGCGGGGCTGCCTACCCGATAGAGACCCCCGCGACCGTCGAGGCCGTCGGGGCGGCGCTGCCCCGCGGCTGGGGAGGCGGCGGCCGGCGGCCCCCGGAGCCTGGCCCGCCGTCAGGGGAACCAATGCGGAATTTCCTGGCTGGCGGCGGGGCCCCTCCCGCCGCTGCCGAGGGGGGCGC
>VYZW01050478.1:15748-48171 GCA_013401315.1 Balaeniceps rex
GGGTAGGAGCGGTGGGGCGGGCAGGTGTGGAGGGGCGGGACGGGACCCCCCGACCCAGGGTTCGGGGGCCGGGGCGCGGTGGGGTGCGGCGGGGCTGTGGGGGGACGACTCGCCGCTCCCCTCCCCCGGGCCAGCCGCGGCGCTGGGCGTCTTCCAAGACAAAGTCCGTCTTGTGCGGGGCTGAGGCGGGGGAAGCCGAGCGCCGGGGAAGGGGCGAGGAGCTCAGCCCGAGCGGGGCCGGGAGCGGGGGGGCCCGGTTCTGCTCCGCGGGCGAGCTGCGCGGCGAGCCGTTTCTGGGCACACCGGGGCCGTTCCTGCAACCCGCCGGGGCCGGACGTGTTGCGGGGAGCCAGTCCTGGATGCCTCTGGGGTCGGTCATGCTGCACCCAGGGCCGGTTCTGCTGTGGGGAGCTGGTCTCGGGTGCCTCCGGGGGTCGGGTCGTGCTGTGGGGCGCCGATCCTGCATCCCCTGGGCCAGTTCTGCCGTGGGGACCGGGGCCTGTCCTGCACCCCTGGGACCGGTCCCACAGCCGAGCCTGGGCTGGCAGAATGCAGGATGCTCCGAGTGTCCTGGTGGAGCTGTCCCAGGCTGCTTGGGATGGCAGAGTTGGCAGCTCCAGGACCCTTGGGTTTGGCTTCAGAACATGGGTGCTGGCACTGCCTGCCTCTCCCCCGGGGTCACATCCTGCCTGCCTGGCCGGGGACAGGGCCCTGGGAGCTGGCAGTGCCTTGTCCCCACTCCCAGTGCTCTCCGTGTACCGTGGGTCGCTTTGCTTTTTGGGTCACCTCAGGCCAAGCTTCTCCACAGCACTTGGGCTTGGAGCTGGCCAGGCTCCTCAGCCAGGCTGGCCCCAGCAAAGCGGGGAGAGTGCCCACAGATGCTCCCTTCTGGCTAGGAGAGCAGGATCCCCTGCCCTTTATGGGGGCCCAGGCGATAAATGCACCTTTACATCTCACCCGTGAGGTCAGACAAGTCCACAAGGAAAACATGTGCTGCGAGCGAGAGGGGCCTGCATAATGGCTCCATTCAGCAGGGCCGCAGGGCGCTGGTGCCCCCTCCTCAAATTACAGGCTGAGTTTCCTAAGGAGGCATTTCATGAGCCAGAGCGGCCACAGCTCCCGGCCCCGTGCCATTCCTCAGCAGGGGAGGATGTGGGGAGCGGTCCCTCCTCAGCTGCCTGTGATCTGCCGAGCTGGTTCCCAGCAAAACTGCCACCATGTCCCAGGGTGGCAGAGGGGATGTGAGCAGTGTCCCCCCGGTATGCTGCCCTGGGTGCTGGGGATGGAGTGCCTGGGTGCTTCCACTTGCACAGGGACCCCCCCCATCCCCGCTGGATGGAGGTGGGGGAGATGCTGCACCCCGTGCTGCAGGGCTCAGACTTACTCCCTGTGCCACCCTTGGGTGCTGTGGGGTGCACAAGAGGCACTCACTGGTGAGCAGGACAGGGTGTATGGCATGGGCAGGTGGTGCTGTCCATCCTCCCATGGCAAACGGGGCCTGGAGGCAGCCTAGGAACCAGACAAGGTGGGGAGGGGACAGTCCCTAGGAAGCTGAGATCATGTTTACATTGTTTTCTACCCCCCACCCTTCTGCAAACCCTTCTTCCCTCCCCACCCACATGCCTGGCACCCACTCCTGTCTTTACTGTGCTGCTCCCCTTGACATGGAAGACACCCCACGTGTCACCATCCAAACCCACCTTGGTGGCCCCGAGAACCCAAGGCAGGTGCTGTGGGTCCTGCCTTGTGCTGGGGGCTGGGGGCAGCCAGGCTGGAGGTGGCTTGGGGAGGAGGTCCTGGTGTGTGTCCCCGAGTTCAGTAAAGCTGTTGGTTGGACTCTGGGCCACATGGTTGTGCAAGTGCCAGGCTCTGTCGAGCACATCCAGGCACCCCCGGGGGATGCCGGCTGTGGGTTTTGGAGGACTCAAGAGGAGGATTCTGCTTCAGCCTCTCCTGCAACCTCCTGAGACTCGGCTAGCAGGTAGAAGAAAAGGGTGTATTTGGGGGCTATTTGGTGTTAAGTTTTGTGTACTAAATGCAACTTGCTCCTAAATTTGAAGCTCTTTTATAATCAGTTACAAGTTGGCATGACCCTTTCTGAAGCTGCCATTTGGGATGCAGGCTGATGAGAGCCCTGTGCGCACGGGCGTTGTTTTGTCCCTGTCCTGCTCTGACTAACAGTCTCCTTTGGTAATCTTTGGGTTTTAACTTATTTTTCTTTTCTTTCTCTGCCTGAAGGGTTTCCCTCTGCGTATGCAATCCTATGCCTGCCTGCACCAGGAGATCTGTCTTTGCCTGCACCCCGAGGCTGGGTTCGGGTTGGGGAGCTGCAGCTGGCATCAGCTGGGGGGGATGCCACCAGCTGAAACCTGGTGGTCACAATGGGGGGAGCTGGGTGGCACCAAGTGATGGGTTTCAAGGAGAAAGAAGGAGCTCAGTGCTAGGGTGATGCTTGGGAGGAGCACTGGGGTGGGGAGCACTGGGGATGGCCACGTGGCTGGGGAAGGTGACGGCGGTGCTGTGGGCTTTGCGGACATGCTGCACACCCGCAGGGCTCCTCTGCAGCTTCATCCAGTGGGCTGAGAGCGGGGAGGTCTCGCCTGGGACTATGGGCAGCAGCTCCCACCTGAGTGCTGGGCTCTCGCTCCTGCTTTTGGAGGTGTGAGCCCACTCCTCGTTAATTTGGGGGGGCTGCATTGGTCTGGAGCCATCCCTCCTGCCTCGGGAGCCCTCTCCATAGCTGTAGGGGACATGCTTCAGGGAGCAACACGGGATGTTAATCTGCAAGAAAAATATTCTGCCTCCATAGAAACCCCCGGAGCATTTGTGGAGGTCCCATCTCACACTGATGCTTGGCATGAGCAGGTTGCGGCCATGTGCCAGGGGCAACGCTGGCATCGAGTGCTCGTTGCTGCAGATTGCGACTCCGGCTCTGCCCATGTCCCTGCTCCTTTTCCTCCACATCAGCAAAGCTCCCAAGCCCCAGCCACATCTCAGAGGCAGCTTTTCTTTCTTCTTTTTCCCCAGCGTTTGTAGTGCTTGAAGAAAAGAAAAAGAAAATGTATTTGCACTGTGCATGTCTGCAGTGGCATGTCCGTCTGGGTGCTGTTTTTAAACAAGTTTTTAAACAGATTTCCCAGTTATCCCAGTTCCAGTGGTCACAGGGTACATGGAGCGAGCGCTCTTTGAAGGAGCTGAGACCACGAGATGTGTTTCAGACCCGCACCCCAATGGGTGCCGGTCACCTCTGCAGCCAGCACCGATCCTACCTGGGGCTGATTGTGCTTGGGGACCAGTCCCTGTGCTGCACTGGGAGCACCAGTTACCCAGTGCCACATCCCAGCTGCCTCTTCTTGCAACGGGAGCAAGTTTATTTGCTGTCAAAGCCACTGATAAATGAGGCGGGGCTGAGTGGAGGGATGTGGGATGCCATTGGCAGGCATGGTGAGGCAGAGATTAGGTATATGTTAAAAGATAAGCATGAATCCTGTGTCCAGAGAGGCAGTGGGTGGGCTGGGGTCCTGGCTGGTGTTGGTCACAGTCCCGCTTGCCTCCTCTGGCTCACACAGGGGAAGGGTTTTTCCCTCTGCTGCCGTGTTTTAGCGGCTCCCGGCTCCCCGCCATCGGCTCAGGGCTTTCATCACGGGTGATGCTTTTTGGTGCATCATCTGTAATGCCTGTTTTGGTGGCCAGGCTGAGCTGTTCGAGGGAGGAGGTTTCCCAAGCAGAGGGTTTTTCCCTTGCAAACCTGTGATGGTTTCATCTAAAAACCACCAAACACTGAATTTCTAAAGGGTGGAGCAGTGAAAGCAACCCTGGGTGGGACAGCGGATGCTTTGGCCGTGCTGTGAGAGGGTCAGGGCACTGCGGACCCTTCTGCGCCTGTGCCTGAGCATCCCGGCACAGCTGGTGAGGCTTTCTGGGGAGGGCAGCCTGAAGTCTCTTGCAGAGAAGAACGTTGTCTCTGGCCTGTCCAGTCCTCAGGAAGGTGGTTTGGTGGTTGACCCCCCTTTGCCATTAACACCGTGCATCCCCTTGCATGCTTGGCCAGGGCAGAGCCCCCCACTCAAGCCCTGGGGTCCCCACGCAGAGGGTATGGGGCGGCTGCCATCGCAGCATCTCGCGACCGCTTCAATGGGCTGAATAGATGGAGCTATTTTGGGCTCCGGCTGCAAGGCATTTTTTCCAGGCCTTGAATCATTTTTGTGGTTCTTTTCTGCCTCCTTTCCAATTTTTCACTGTCCACCGCGAAAAGGGGGACGCAATGCTCCCAGCTCAGCCTTGCGGGTGCTGCCCGCCGAGGGGCTGGAGGTGGGAGCTGCGTCCAGCCTCCCTGGTACCCGCATTGGGCTAGGGGGCTGCTGGCAGTTCCCTCCCCGGCCCCAGGACAAGGCGGTCTGGCAGCCAGACGTGGTCCTGTGACTGCACTGGGTTTCGAGCGAATACTTCCTCCCTGTCTCCTCCTCCTCTTCTGCATTTGTTACATACAAAAAGGAAGGGGAAAAAAAAAAAAAGAAAAAGAAAAACGCATTCCAGGCTGCACTGCCGGACCAGCCTGGGTGAAGTTTTCCTCGACTGCAGCATCTGCTCAGACCATTTATAACCCTCCAGCATCACTTTGGTCACCAGCAGGGACCAGGCAGTGCAGGGCGCCCCGGGGATGAGCGGGGATGAACACCCCCCGGGGTGTTCCCCCACCCAGGGGGTCTCTGCGATGTCATGGCATGGGGAGCATGTTCCTTATGCCTGGGTTGGAGCATCATGAGCCCCTGGCCATTCACTTGGGGGCCATTGAACAAGTGTGGGTGAGGTGTCCCTGCTTAGTCCCTACATGTCCCATCCCCACAGGGTGTCCCTGGCTGAGCCTCCACAGGGGTCTGAGACCCTGTCCCGGTGTTGTCCAGGGTCAAGCTTGTGCCAAAAACACTTTGGCTGATGATCCTGTGCGCAGTGATTCCTGGAGCTGGTGGCACTCCAGGACATCCAAGAGTTCAGGGACCCGTCCTGCAGTTGCCATTGTTCAGCCCATACATGGGGGTGCATGCAGGCAGGAGGTGCATGCAGGCAGCAGGGTGCAGGCAGGCAGTGGAGAGCAGTGGGGTGCATGTGAGCAGCAGGGAGCACGGAGGCAGCAGGGTATATACAGAGAGGAGGGCAGGGGAGTGCAGGCAGGCAGCAGGATGCAGGCAGGCAGCAGGGTACAGGCAGGAAGTGGAGAGCAGTGGGGTGCATGCAGGCAGCAGAGTGCAGGCAGGCAGAAGAGGGCAGCAGGGTGCAGGCAGGCAGAGAAGAGCCGCCTGGGGACTTTTGTGCTGCAGGCACTGCCAGCCCCCGCTCCTCACAGCACCCTCGGAAGCAGGGAGGTCCAGCACCAAGGGGAGACAAGCCAGGCGTCTGGCTGCAGGCACCAAGCCATCCCGTCCTGGGAGCAGGCTGTTTTGCCAGACCCTCGGGGGCAGAGCAGTTGGTTTTCCCCAGGACGTTTAGAGCATTCCCTTTTTTTCTCAGCTTTTGGGGGTCTTTGGGGTTTTTTTTTTTTACAATAACAGTTGCAAAGGCAACTTTCATTGTTTCATTGCTCCTGATTAATGGGAGGAACTGATCCTGTCCTCACTCCCAGTGTCACCTCGGCTGCCTGGTGAGGCATCTCAAGCCAGTGCCTATGGGAGCCCCCCAGCAGATCTGTGCTCCCTGTGTGGTGGAGGAAGAGCCAACAGCTCTCCTTGCCCCATGGGGGAGCAGCAGCCCCCGGCCAGGGTTCAACTGACTGGGAGCAGGACCTCTCACCATCATGGCATCAGTGCTTCCAGTGGGTTTTTGGGAAGGACCAAGACTTTCTGAGGGTAATAACCATTTGTGGTGGTTTTTTTCCCCTGCAGCTCCTCGGTGCTTGTGTGCTGCCCTGGATGGAGGCAGCAAGGAAGCGAGTGTTTAATAGGTAAGCACTGTCCTTTTGTTTCGTTGGACACTACTCATCTGCCCATCCTTTGCTGAGCCCTCCTGGCCTCACCACCACTGTTAGGGGCCATCCTGATGTGCCCCGTGGCAGGGACACCCTGTCCCAGGGACCTCTGCCTGCAGCCGGGTCCCCGGGGATGCTGGAGACTGTCCTGCTTCCCTGTGGTGCTCAAAGCCAGCAGCGTGTGGATGGAATGGGTGCTCAGCCCCAGTGTTGAGGTGCTGATCACAGAGCCCAGCCCTGGGGTACCCCCTGCCCACACAATGATGCCCTGGGATGCCCCAACCCCCAGTGGGCTCCTCTGCAGGGAGCATCACCCCTGCTCCCAGGCTGGAGGGTTTCTCTCCATGCTGGCCAGCTTTGGGTTTAAGGATTTGGAGGTGCTGTTCTGGGAGCCAAGGGACAGCGAGGTGTCCCCCAGGGTGAAGCATGGGGACAGGGAAGGTGCAGCTGCAGGGATGGGACCCAGAGAGTTCCCACGGGTGCTGCAGCAGTGTGGAGAGCCAAGGCAGAGCCGCTGGTGGAGGAGAAGCCACCACGTGTCCATTGTGGCCCTATTGGGGAGCGGCTGCTGGGACAGGCAGGCTGCCAGGCAGGGGCCACTGAGCCTGCAGGCAGGGCAGCCCCAGCCAGGGCCACACTGGGCATTATGCCTCTCACTGGGGGCCATGGCGAGCCCAGCTTGGACGCTTGGCGTGAAGCCGCAGGAGCTCTTGGCCCCTGCACTGCTGCCACAATGCAGGCGGCTGTTTTGGGGTTCCTGCACTACTCCCTGCAGTCTCAGCTGGCTGCGGGGCTCACCTTGCCCCAGGAGCACCGGAGGAGCTCTGTGTACTGGCCCAGGGCATCAGCAGTTTGCAGCCGGCAGTGAAGACCACGTAACCAACTAACCCACCGTGCATGAGCCCTTGTAACCGCTCGCTGCATGTGTTGGGTGCCCGCGCACCAGGAATAGAACTTGGTCCTTTTGGCGTGCCGGCAGGAAGGGACAAGGACAGGGTCTGCCAGGACAGCGGGAGGACCGTCCCACCAACAAGCTGTCCCCATCTCCTTCCGCCCCCCCAACCTGTTTTAACCGTTAGACTCACTGCTCCTAACCTATGTAATCTGTCTATTTTAGGGGTTTCTATAGTATCCATCACCGTAGGTCTAAGAACTCCCAGGTAAGGTGGATGGGATGGGTGGTCTGCTCTCCCTCTCCCGGTGGCTAAGGAGGCTTGTCCAGGGCCATGCGGGATCTGCCTGCACCTGCCTGCACCACGATGCTGCCTGTCCCACGTCCTGCGCCAGCCCTGCTCTGGGCCTTGGCCCCAGCGCAAGGTCCCCTCGGCAGGAGAGGGGCTGGCGGCCCACGCAGGAGAGGTGGGGGGGGGGGTGGCAGTGACACCGCTGCGGTCTATAAGGAGTGTAGGGAGGGGGACACAGGGACCGTGCTCATGGCTGCCCACAACCCCCCCACCCTATGTTTCTGTTCTCCCCCTGTGCCTGCAGGCAGCCCCTGCCCGGAGCTGCCTCTGCTGGTGATACAGAGCTGAGCGAGGGACGCTGCCGCTGGGTGCAGCCGGTGGCAGGGTCGGGGCTGGGCTGGGTGGCAGGAGGCTGGTGGCAGTGATGCTGTTGAGCTGGGTGGCAGGACGCTGATGACAGGGATGGGGCTGAGCTGGGAGGCAGGAGGCTGGTGGTGGGGATGGAGCTGAAGAGGGTGGCAGGAGGGTGGTGGCATTTTTCTGGCAAGGGTCCTAGCCAGCCTGCCCAGCTGCTTGCCAGGATGATCACAGTGCCACAGCTCACCAGCACCCAGAGTGCCACCACGCACCCCTTCCCCTGCTCTGCAGGACTGGAGGGGCTTGGGGGGAGTAGGGATGAGCCTGGTGGCACTCACACTCATGCCTGCCATCTGTCCATCTGTCCAGCCATGTGTGAGGGGAACTTCACCTGCAAGGAGAACGAGGTGTGCGTCAGGCCCAGCGAGTGCCGCTGCCGCCACGGCTACTTTGGCGCCAACTGCGACACCAGTGAGTACCAGCAAGCGCCCACATGTCCTCAGCGGGGTTCACCGCGGTGGCGCTGGGGTGCTGGCTCCTCCTGGGGTGACTTTCCAGAGCACAGCATCAGGGATGGGGCTGCAGTTGCTCTTGCTCTGCACTTGCCTGTCCTCCTGGCTTTGTACCCGGGGCATTGTCCCCTTGGAGGGATCTCCTCTGAGATCCAGTGCGGTAGGAGGAGAGTGGGGGATTGCGGTCAAGAGGTCCCATTGGGGCTGGGGTTCTCCACGGTGCCCAGTGGTGGGGTTGTCCCACAGGCAGTGCCAGGACTGACAGCTCTGCCCACAGAGTGTCCCCGGCAGTTCTGGGGTCCCGACTGCAAGGAGATGTGCAGCTGCCACCCCAATGGGCAATGCGAGGACGTGACAGGCCAGTGCACTTGCAACCCCAACCGCTGGGGTCCCAAATGCGAGAACGTCTGCCTCTGCAAGCACGGCAAGTGCGACCAGAAGATGGGCAAATGCACCTGCGAGCCCAACTGGTGGGGACCCCAATGCTCCAGCTCCTGCTATTGCAGCCACAACTCCCAGTGCGACCAGCAGACAGGCAACTGCCTGTGCCAGCCGGGCTGGTGGGGCCGCGGTTGCAACAACCAGTGTTCCTGCAACAACTCGCCCTGCGAGCAGTTCACGGGGCGCTGCCAGTGCCGGGAGCGGACATTCGGGCCCCGCTGTGACCGTTACTGCCAGTGCTACAAGGGCAAGTGCAACCAGATGGATGGGACCTGCACCTGCGAGCCGGGCTACCGGGGGAAGTATTGCCGCGAGCCATGCCCAGCTGGTTTCTACGGCCAAGGCTGCAGGAGGCGGTGAGTGGCCGGACCCTGTTGGGCCTGATCCAGCACCGTGGGCTCGGTGGGAGGTTGGCAGAGAGATTTTGGGGATGCTGCACCGGGTGACAGGCTCCCCCTCGGCCGTTGCAGCTGCGGGCAGTGCAAGAGCCTGCAGCCGTGCACCGTGGCAGACGGGCGCTGTCTGACCTGCGAGGCGGGCTGGAACGGCACCAAGTGTGACCAGCCCTGTTCACCTGGCTTCTATGGAGAAGGCTGCGAGAAGCTCTGTCCCCCCTGCAAGGACGGCCACACCTGCAACCACATCAACGGCAAGTGCTCCCATTGCAACCCAGGCTGGATCGGAGACCGGTGAGTGTGGGTGGGTGCAGGGTTGGGCCCTGGTGGAGTGATTCCCAGCCTCCCTGCTGCTCCCTGCCCAGGGACCAAGGATGGCTGTGGGTTTCTGCAGCCAGGAGGGGAGGGCAGGGATGGGCTGAGCTCACTGGCATGGCCATGGGACCAGAGGGAGCCTGCGAGACCCCTGCCCCATGCCCCCAGGTAACGTTGGGTGCTCATGGTAGGGCTCAGCTGTGAAGCTGGGATGCTTTCCCACAGGCTCTTGTGCTCAGGATTGGGTCCGGGGCTTTGCAGCACCCAAGCGGGGCTGACAATGCACAGCCCTATCTCCCTGCCTGCCATCAGGAGGGCCAGGGAGATGCTGGAGGTCCCCGGGAGCCATGGGTGCTCCAGCCACCTTCCCTTGTCCTTCCCCAGGTGCGAAACCAAGTGCCGGAATGGGACGTATGGGGAGAACTGCGCCTTCGTCTGCAGCGACTGTGTTAATGGCCAGTGCCACTTCGAGACTGGCCGGTGCCTCTGCCACCCGGGCTCCCACGGCACCTAGTAAGTGAGCCACACTTCAGAGTGCACCCCAGAGCACGAGCGATACTCGGGCACCTCCTGCCCCCTTGGGTCCTACGCGATTCCCAGCTGAGAGGTTTCCTGCGGTGGAAGCGCTCACGGGCAATAATTCGGATGATTTTTGGAGTGGAGGGGAAAGGATGCTCTCATAGAGCCATTAGCAGCAAGGTAACGCTGCGAGGGAGGGATTTTGCTTTAGGAAATGGCTATTTGGCAAAAACAAATGCTGTCGACAAAACGGTGGTTTGGATTTTTGGGGGTTTTTTTTAAGTCCAGGGTGGAATTTCTAGCCAAAAAGAGAAAACCACCTCCCAGAATAGCAAATAGCCTCACGGGCATGGCATCCATGGGGTGCTCCTGCTGCGAGCTGCGGCTCCGGCTGGGGTGTTCCTTACCCCCAGGAGGAGCCCCCCGGTCCCTTTCCATTGCCCAAGGAAAGGGCACAAGGGATGTCGGAGTCCTGCTCACATCCCCTGGTGGTTTTTTCCAGTGTGAGACTGAAGTGCTGTTTGAAAAGGCAAGGAAAGCATTTCCCACCCGGCCAGGGCATGCAAACCAGCTCCCCCAGGTCCTGCCAGGTGTTGCTCGGATTTTCCTGGGAATTAACCGCGAGGCTGGCAGCGGCAGCAGGAATTCGGGACCAGCATCCCACCTGTGCTGGGATTTCTCTTGGGGCTTAGAAACAGGGAGTGTTTGGATTTTGGGTGGGGTTTTTTGGGGCTTTGCCAACCGGTTGTGCTGCTGGCAGAGCTGCGGAGGCGAACAGGGAGACAGCCCAGCTGGGTACTGGTGCCAGCACAGGATGCCCATCCGGGGCATTGTTGCCACCTTCAGTAGCAAAGCTGGAGGGTTCTGGTGCTCAGCAGGGGTGTGTGGCAGCAATTTCGGCACAGCACCAGAGGGCAGCGCATGAATTAAATTGTTCCGAGGCCCCGGTGCAGCCCTGGCCCCAGCAGCATCCCAGAGCTGTAACCACAGGCTGAGCTGTGCCATGCGGGTGCACACCAGGCAGGCTCAGGGACTTGGTGCTTGGGCAGATCCCTGTGACTATATGCAAACTAGTGTTTTTGTCAGCAGTGTATAATTTTGCTAAAAAGGGGATGATTTCTGGAAGGAAGGCAGAAGGGATGTCCTCACCCTGCAGGGGTGTCCTCTCAGCTCTACATTGGGAGGATGCTAAAGGAAAGGCTGCTAAACCGCTTTGTGCATGCTACGAACGTTTTGTCTCTTCCACAGCGTTTCCAGAGGTGTCTGGACACTCTTGAGAAAAAATCATCCCCCTCTGCTCTCCCAAAATCTCAGCCTGGGGCAGAAATGTGGGTCTAAGTGGTGGGGTGAGGAGTTTTGAATTGCCAGGAAAATATCCCAGCTCCTGTCCTGCAGCATTTGCTGCCCCGGCGCAGCTGCTCGGAGCGGCCGCAGGGGCTCAGTGCCTGTCCCGGCGGGCACACGGCACCTGGCAGGCACGAGGCTCGGCTGGGGCGGCGCTTTGCAAGTCAGTAGAGCGTGAAATGGGTTGAGCCGCCTCTGGTCATGGCTCTGAGGGCTGGGGGGCAGATCTGTCCCCAGGGGAGCAGGTTTGGGCTGGGGCCCACTGGCTCCTTACAGCTGCAGTAGCTCCAGCTGGGATGGTTCCGCCAGTGAGCAGCTGGTGGAGGGTTTAGTGCCCAGCAGCACCACTGGCATACCCCAAATCCATCTGGGTCCTGCACCACGGTGCCTGTCCCACCGCCGGGGTGGCAGGTCGCATCGGTCCCACTGACACCAAGAGCCCTGGTTGCTTTGGCATGTGCCTGCCACATGTTTTCTGTGCTCAAGCCCTTGATGCTCGCGGGTCGGTGCCCATTCGTGCGTGTCCCCATCACCTTGGTGGTGCCATCAGGGAGGTCGTTTTACTGGTGGTGGAGATTTGATGCTGGGCTTAGCCGAACCAGAAGGGTCCGCCCTGACAGAGCAGATGCCTCAGGACTACTTAGTTGTTTTTTCTTCTTGGAGGCCAAAAAAAAAAAAATCAATCTGGGCACCTTCCCAGCTCGTGGCCGCCATGGCTCTGCCCAGCTCGGGTAGCTGCGGTCACATCACCACTGAGCTGAGCTGGAAACCCCGTGCGTGACGCTGGGTTGTCTTTAGATGCAACTGCTGGGTTAATGACCTTTCATAATTGCTGCGCCTAATTGCAAAGCCCCGTGCGGGGAGCAGTGAGAGCGTCTGAGCTCCAGCCAGGCCAAATTCCCGGAGCGATGGGTGACACCACTGGGCAGGCAATGGGCTCCTGCTCCCTGGGGGTTACAGGGTCCCCGGGGTGTGGGGAGGCTGCGTTGGAGCAGCCTGGAAAAGTGGCCCCTGCTTTTCCCCAGAGCTTGGAGGGTTTGGGAGGAGGAGGCAGCAGCCAGGGTGGCGAGGGCTCTCACCCAGCCCCTTCCCTCCAGCTGTAACCTGACTTGCCCACCCGGCCGCTATGGAGCCAACTGTGCCGAAGCCTGCAGCTGCCACGACGGCACCTGCGACCCGCTGACGGGTGCCTGCCACATGGGTGAGTGCCGGTGGGCACGGGTCGGGGTGCCGGGCTTTGCTGCGGGACCGTCACCAGGGCTGAGCTGGCTGGTTTTGTCTTGCAGAGGCCAACCAGCGGATGGGGGTGATCGGGGCAGGAGCCCTCCTGGCGCTGCTGCTCATCCTCCTGCTCTCCCTGCTCTGCTGCTGCTGCGTCTGCCGCAAGAAGGACGAAGCCCACAGGTGAGTGCCGGGGCTGGGCAGGCTCTCGCTGGGCTCTGCCATGAAGACTGAGCAGAGGTGGGGAGCTGCGGGTCTGGGGACAGCTGGGGACGTCGGTGCCCGGTGCGGGGCAGGGACCAGTGAGGGGTTGCAGGGACACTGGGTCACTGGGACAGCGGTGCTGTGGGGAAACTGAGGCAGAGCAGCGCTGCCTGCCCGGCACCATGTGCCCTGTGAGTACCCAGCGTCTGAGCAAGTCCCGCTGCATCCTTAGGGCAGCACCCAGCTGGGGAGCTGATGGAGGGGCTCAGGTTGAGCCCTGCCTGGGGACTTTGTTTCTCTCTGCCTGCCTCTCCCTGACTTTGTTTCCCTCTCATGGTCCATCACTTCATGGAGACCCACCAGCTCCCCTCCAGTCTCCGGGGGGCTGGAGCTGATCTGCAAAAGGAGCCCTAAAACACAGCAAGGGCATCGAGATGTGACCGAGACCCCCAGAACAAACCCCTGGGCCACAGGGTGGACCTGGTGGGGTGATGGGCTGCAGCGCTGCCAGCTGTTCCACACGGGGACGTTCGGGGCAGGGAGGGCGAGTTTCTGCAGCAAGGTTGGGATGCCAGCAGCATTTCGGCAGCACCAGGTGACATCCCACCACGGGGACAGGGATGGGGACAGCCCCATTGCAGTGGGGGAAGGCTTGTGCTGCTCAGCAAGGATAAGCGGGCCGTGGGATCTCCTCCGTCTGCAGAGAAAGCCTCCCCTTGTGCCGCCGGCCACTGCACGGGAATTTTCCGGAAGCCTCCCCTTGCAGCCCTGCCAGCTCAGTCCCAGCCCAGCACATCTGGCTTGGGGAGCCTGGTGGCTGCGTGTAATTATCCCACAGATAAAAGCGCAAACACAGCTCTGTGTGGTGAAGTATCGCACAGGGAAAGGGGAAGTGGCTCAAAATAGATTCCTCTCTCCCAGGGTTCCCGGACCCCCACGATGTCCCCAAACAGCTGGGTCACCCACGGTGCTGTCCCAGCAGCAGTCCCTTGCTGGAGCATCTCAAGGGACTGCAGTGGCAGTGGGCACGTCGCAGGTTGTCTTGCATCAACATGCAAAGCCACTCGCTCCTGTGGCTGCACATAATTGCTTGAAACTTTGGCCCCAGGAGGCTTCAAAACCAGAGAGCAAATAAAGAGAAGCCACGTGTTTGTTTTTGGGTTGGGATGATTTTTATTTTTTCTAAAGATTCAGGGTCTTGGCCTGGTGTTGCGGGTGTTTTGGGGCCGGGCTGACGATGGCCACAGCTGAATCCGGTCCTGCCGTCGTCCCCTGGCTCTGCGTCCCGGTGCAATGTGCAAGCTGGTGCCCGGGGCTGGCAGCATCCCTGGCAGGTCCCTGACCCCTTGTGCCCTGCGCACCCCCCTGCCCCGAGCCACTCCACGCTCTTCCCCGAAACCCCTTTGCATTCACAGCATCCCTGAGCTCCTGACTCACTATCTCACCCCATGAAGGCTGTCCCCACCACGGGGCAGTTGCCAGTGCCTCTCTGATGTCGACTTATCTTTCAGCTCCAGCCAGGACCCGGCAGCAGCCAAGAAGCCGCCGAGACGCTTGTGCGGGCGTTTCAGTCAGATTGGCATGAAGCTCCCGCGTATCCCTCTGCGCCGCCAGAAGTTACCCAAGGTCATGGGTAAGGTGTTGGGGTTTGGGGAGGGGGCAGAGAGCCAAACCCAAGTGGTTTTACTTCTAGCGGGGCAGCGCACATGACTCACAGCATCTTTTCCAGCCCCAAACCCAGGGCAGTGAGCACAGCAAAGCAGTGATGGGTACACCCAGGTCCCTGGGACCATCGCAATGCTTGGTGCGAGCTGCCTGACTCACAGGAGCGAGGGCTGACCCTTTCTTAGTCTGCCGCTTCTGGATCTCAAAGCGCATCGTTTTGCTTCATAAGGACAGATACCTGGTGCCTGGAGCTCTGCTGAGCTGTTTTGTGAGGTTTTTAGGTTCCCCAGGTAGAGGAACGGTCCCCGTCGCAGCAGCGAAATGCCTTGTTTGCCCTTTTGGTCCTGACCTAACCCTGTCCCAGCTTTGCGTGGGGCCAGAGCATCCGAGCTGGGGCCGGAGCCCACCCCTCTGCTGTGCGCAGCGGAGTTGAGGATGGAGGGGCACAGATTTTGAGTGAGCTCCCCGCACTGCCCAGGCACAAACCAGGCTTATAGAGGGGCTGCTCACACTCAGCAGAGCTCCTGATCTGGGGGTGTTGGGGCTGTTGGGGACCCCTCACATCCAGGCAGCTCGGGGACACTGTACCCCACATGCTCTGAAACCTCCCTGTGCTCATCACAGCATGAGGATGGGGATGTACTGCCTCGGAGAGGACTCTGTTGCATAAAATGGGGGGGGTGAAGGCAGTGCTCCCCACCCTATGCCGGCATGGGGCTCAGCCCTGTGCCCCACCAAGCCGAGCACCTCCCTGGGTGTGCAGTGCTGGCGGGATGCCCCGAGCGGCCATATCCTGGCATGCAGCAGCTCGGCATGAGGCCAAATCCCCCATCCTGGGCAGGGGGGACACAGAGGTGGCCCCCATCCTGTCACGCTGTGCATGAGCTCCAGCATCAAAGCAGGGGGGACAACTCCACTGAGTGAGGCATGACAAAGCCTTGCCCTGGAGCAGGGTGCACCAGGGCTGGAGAAACATTCCTGCTGCAAGGATAACAGAGGATAACAGAGGCCATGTTTGTGGAAGGGGCTGGGCAGGGCTCAGGGAGGACAGAGGGTGCCTGTGTGCGGCGAGGGCAGGGGGGGCTCAAGGGGGCTGCCTGCGCCTTCCCTGCGTCAGCCCAGAGGCAGCTGGCGCCCACCCAGCTGCTTTGTGTAAACAGGGCGGCAGCGGCCCTGGGAAAGGCTGAGGATGTGGCACTTGTGCTGGAGGGATGCTCGGGATGGTCTCAGGTCCCAGCCAGGCCAGGGCTATTCCAGGAGCTTGTTTGTGAGGTTGAGGGTTGTTATTTCACTGGGGGGAAAGGCTTTGGTCAGGGGTTGTCTTGTGTTCATCGTGTTATCCTGGACGGCACGTCAGAGCCAGTGTGGTCTTCAGTTGCTCCCGGTCCCTCTGGTGCATGGTCCAGTGATGCCTCCAGCCCCCACTGGGTCTGAGGACCCACTGGGTGAGGGAGACCTGCCAGGGTGCCCACAGCAACTGCATCCCTGGGATGCCTGATGACTGTGGTGCCATGTCAGCATGTGGCTCCACCTGGCAGCCACAGTGGCCGGTACACGGTGGCAGAGGCCACCTGTTCCCCGCGTTGGTTCTGTCCTGGCAAGAGGGTCCAGGGAACTCTGAAATGCCCCATCCCAAATGTCAGGTCGGAGCTGGAGGTGCTCAGTACCCTGTGGGGATGTCACAGTGAAACCATTGCTGGCTGAAGACAAGGACAGCTGGTAGATAGTCGCTCCAGGTCTGCTCATATCCTTGCACAGCCGCTGCCATGGCCATGCATTTGCTAGCACTGGGCAGGTTTTCCCCTCTGGGCTCGAACATAACCATGGTGACCACCAGTGAGCACAAGCCCATGCATGGTAGAACCTCGCCAGGTGGGGCAGCAGGTTTTGAAGCCCCACCGAAGCTCATTGGGTGCCTGGAGCCCCAGGTGCCCCCCTCGAAAGCTGCTCCCCGCCTCAGCACTGGCTTCAAATCCGCAGCATCTCCCTGGGGGTTGCACTCCAGCTGGCAGCCCGCGCGGTCACATCCTGGCCTGACACCAGTGGCCGTGGTGCCAGGGTTTGGGCATCCCTGTGTGTGTGGGTTTCACAGGGTTTGCTTGCCCGGGATGTCAGTGGTACCAGTGTGGGTCTCGGTTGTGTGTCACCCCATGGATGCTGGGGCTAATCCAAGCTCTGCACTGCAGGGTGCCTGCTCCTGTACCCCACCACCATGTCTCCTCCAAGCACCAAAGCTCGACCAGCCCCCAGGGTGATGCTGACCGCAGGGAGCTTGGGATGAGTGGGAGGGGGTGGCCAGGGGGCAGTCAGGAGGGCTCTAGGGCCACCCTCCCACGGCCCTTCTGCGGCTCCTCGCCACTTTGTCCCAGTCTTGAGACCAATTGGCCACCGTGCAAGCAGGGCTGGAGTCGGCACCCTTATTCTGTGGCCCCAGGAGGTTTCAGGAGAAGCAGCAGGAGGGGACCCGTGGGAAGTGGGCACATTTCTCCCAGCCCCATCAGCCCACGATATATCAGCCATGGGAGGAGAAATCCCAGGGGACAACGCAGGAGCCCCTGAGCCCGGCTCTGGGTGCACTGCACATCCTCTTTTTATCCGTTCGCCGTATCCTGGGTCTCATCCAAGTCCCAGAGACGCCTCGTGGCCATGAGTCCCAGCCACTTTGACACGCCCCCTCTCAGGAAGCATCTCCCTTCATCCACTTCCAGATGGCTGCTTTTAATTTTCTCTTTTTGGTTTTTATTACAAGGAAAGCCATGTTGGAACTGCCGCTTCCCCCTCTCCAGGCCGTTTGCTTTTTAAATGTTGCCTTTTTTTTTTTCTTACTCCAAGAAGCCAAACTATGCAGGGGCGAGCGTGCATCGCTGCCGTCATTTTAATGACCCTGTGTCTCTGAAGCCAGATTCCTTAATAAAGAATAAATGTTCCAGTGGGCATCCCAATAGCACTTAGTGTTATTTTGTTGTAAAACAGGGGCATGGTGAAAGAATCAAACAGTCCGAGCAGGAAATTGCAGCGTGACTTAGATGGTTGGGATGTGTGGGCAGAGGTTACAAATACCTGGAAATATTGTTGTACAGCTGCTGTGCAGGGGGAACCTGCCCTGTGCGCTGGGTTTTTGCAGCCCTTGCTGCAAAGCAGGGCTCTGCCTGGGCTGCAGCCCTTGCCACCACCCCGGGGGACAAAAGCCAACAGGCAGGGGATGGGGACAAGAGCATCTGATGCTGTCCGGCTGTCCAGGAGGGTTGGTCTGCAGGTACCCCAAGGACGATGCCGAAGCTGCAGGCACCCAGGGAAGCACCACAAGGTGGGTTGGGACATGAACTTATCCAGTGAAAAGCCTTAAAAATGATCAAACAGAAAAACCAGTCCCTCCTGTCCCAGACAACTGTCACTGCTCAGCGCTTTTTTTTTCTTTTACCATTGAAACTGAAAATATTTTTAACACCAAGTTTTTCCTCTGTGGTGGTTTTTCTCTTCCACTTGGCTTTGCTGTGGGTGGCCCCTGTGGTGGGATACTCCTCCTTGGCTTTAGGATGGAAGAAGCTGGCAAAGGGATTGAAAAGTGGAAGAACTCAGAAAAAAGAGTGCTGAGCATCCCCCTGCTGCGGGCATCCTTCTACCTCCTTTTGCAGAAGCAGAAGGAAAAGGAAAATGCAAACCATGATGCTGAAGTGGAAATTAGTGCAATTAAAGCCCGCAGCTCATTTCTTTCCCCAGGAAGGGGATGGTCACAGCATCGGGACTTTCTTTGCAGTGTGGCCGTGCTGGGTTGTGTAGCTCATGGGTGACCACCGGGATGCTTGCTGGGTTCTCATGGGGCCCAGGGTTTTGGGTGGCTCATCTCTCTACCATGTGCATCCTCGATTCGGGCAGCTGGAGACCTGCCGCTGAAGGAGGGGATAGATGAGAGGTGTAAGGCTTGCACAGGCTCTGCTGTCCACAGCCACTTGTCCCCAGGCATGGGGGATGCTGGCCGCCACCATTGCCTGTTGATGGCCTCTGCATGCAGGCACTTGGCTAGGGGACCTGGTGGGGATGCGTGGCGAGAGCTGTCCCCAAGACCCACCGGCAAGTTGAGCAGGGGGGAGCTGTGCAGCATCCTACCCTCCTCGCTGGCATGGGGGCCGCGGGAGTCCAGCAAGATGGGTTCCTTGCCCTCACAGTGGTTCCTTGCCCTCACAGTGGCCCACCATGACCTGGAGAACACCCTGAACTGCAGCTTCATCGAGCCACCCTCTGTGGTGGAGCAGCCTTCCCCGTCCTGGTCATCCCGCGGCTCCTTCTCCTCCTTTGACACCACGGATGAGGGGCCAGTGTACTGTGTCCCCCATGAAGGTGAGCAGGGGGATGGGGTGCTTCCCCAGGAGACTTTGAGGCCATCACCAGGGGCCACCTCCTGCTTAATGGAGACGTGTCACCCTGGCTCCTCATGCCCCAGGAAGGGATGCAGGTGCTGATGTTGCCTCCCGTACGGTTTCAGAGCTCCTTCCTCCAGTGTTTGATCCTCCGGGGTTGTTTTAAGAGCCTTCTTGTGCTGGGGTCCCTGATCAGGAGGAGGGGACAGGGGGACCTGGGGACACACCAGGGTGCAGGGGGGAACCGGGAGGGATGCCATCCCACTGTGCTGTGGGAGCATGTCGGTCCTTCCTCACCCTGGGCACACTCCCACCTGACACCCCTGTGCTCTCCTCCCACAGAGAGTGTGGGCGACAGCAGGGACAGGGGGACACCTGCCAGCTCTGGGGACAAGCTGGTGGCCCTGGCCGGCGGGGAGGAAGCGGGCGAATACACCTTCCTGAAGGAGACGGGCTCTGTCAGAGCGTTCCCAGCTGACAGCAGCGAAACGCCGCTGCTCAAGTCCTCGGACAGCGAGCGCTCCTCCTGCGGCTCAGGCTCAGCCGGCACCGCACTCTACGCCCGGGTCGCCCGTCTCTCCAAGCAGTCCAAGGAGGAGGAGGATGCTGTCACAGAGCCCCGCAGCCCCGGAAAGCCGCCATCCCCAGAGAGGACCAAGCCCCGTCCCCCCGACCCAGCCACAAAGCCCAAAGTCTCCTGGATCCACGGCAGGTACAATTCCAGCCAGTCCAATTCGCTGCCGATGCCCAGCCGGTCCCCGGAGCGAGCGGCTGCCCAGTCCGGCAGCCCTGAGCAAGGCCAGGGCTTGGTCAAGAGGAAGAGGAGCCCGAGCGAGACATCGGCCAGCATGCAGGGCAGAGCAGAGGAGAAGGGTGGCATGCGGGGCAAGGAGAAAGCACAAAAGCAACCAAAGGAGCCTGGTGTCCCTGAGGGCAAAGCCAGCCTCGCTGGGGAGGCCCAGTCACCCTCCAAGCCCAAGCAGAGGAGCAAAGCGCTCTCAGAGCCAACAGAGAGCATCAACGGGGCAGTGCAGAACGCCTTCCGAAAGATGGGCACCTTCCAGCCAGAGCGGCGAGTTGGGGACAACAGGGATGCTCCCTGCAGCCCCAGCACCAGCAAATCCCGCTCCGAGCCCCTCCATCCCCACCTGGCCTCTGAGCTGGCTGCCCAGCTGAAGGAAAAGACTCAGAGCCTCAACAAGGGGGATGGAGGCACCCGGGCAAACGGGGTGGGCGCCCAGCGGGAGAAGCCCACCCCTCCACAGAAAGCCAAGCGCTCAGTGGCCGCCGGCAGCCAGAAGACCAGCAAGCCCTTGCTGCCCACCTCTCCCCATCTGCAAAAACTGATCCCCGGGGCAGCCGAGCCAGCGGCCGGGGAGCCCAAGCGGGTGGAGAAGCCAAGCGCCAGCATCAGCCAGGACCAGGCTCTCCCCAATGAGCAAGTGGCCAAGAAAACCCCCATTAAAAAGCCTCCCAGGAAGAAGAGCCGAGAAGCCAGCCTGGAGCAGCCCAGAGCAGCCGCCGTGCCTGCTCAGGCGGTGCAGTGACCGGGAGCCAGGCATTGGCCCCGCGCCCCGGCCAGCTGTGCGCCGGGAGGAAGGACCTTTGCCAGCATGGCCAGCGGACGTGGAAGCCTGGATTGGGCAGGGGGCACTAGAAAAGCCTTAAGCCTCCATTTTCCCACCCTCCATCTGTCTCATCCCCCTTTTTCCTTTAGTCTCCCCTGCCCCAGGACCTGGTCCTCCCCATCCATGCCCTGCTGCCTGCTCCCTGCCTGGGTCTGGCAGCTTGCCCTCCCCACGCAGGGCAGGGCCACAGGGAGATGGCCCGAACGCCAACCCGGGGGGGTCCATGCGTGGCATATCCCCCCCACTTTTTTGTAGCAGTATTATCAATTGCATAAGCAGCGCTTGTTGTACTAGACGTACCCACGGTATATTCTGCAGTAACGGAGCCGATCGCTTCCCGCACCCCACTCTGGTCTGTTGGGCTCGCGGTGCACAGGAGAGGGAGGGTGCTGCTGCTCGGCACCAAGGGCATCGCCGGGGATGTGCCCTGCATCCATCACCGGCAGCAAATCCCTGCCCCGGCACCCCGGGCTCCAGGCACGGCTCTCTATTGCCGGTCCTGCCACAGCCGTGCCATGCCCGGTGTGGGGTCGAGCTGGTTTCGACCGATGCCTCCCTCCCGTCCACCCCTGGGATTGCTTCTGGCCAGGAGGAAAGCACTATTTGTGGCCAGAGCTGGATGCCCTTCGGGCTTCCGCATCCCATCCAGCAGAGTTGGAGGGATTAGTTTGGTACGACAGAGCCTGGCACCTCTGCAGAGTGCTTTCCTAATAAAAATGTATTTCTTCTGTAGCCGGGTGCCATCTCTCCGTGCCCCACACTCCCTGTGGGCATGCGACATGCTGGGCATCGCTTGGTCTGGCTCGGGTGCTCAGCCCTGTCCTGAGTGGGATGTGGTGGGGGGATGGATGACCTTGCAGCAAGTACAGGCAGGTGGTGACAGGCAGGTAGGCAGGGTGGGGAGGCAAGTCCCTGCTCGGGCTGCTGCTCACCTGGCAGCAGAGACCAGCCCTAGGGGCAAGATTAGGAGCCCCTCATCCCAGCCGGTATCCACCATCCTCCCCCAGCCCAGCAAGAGCCCTGGGGGACGGGGACCAGTCTTGTGGTCAGACCCTCTCCAGCATAGCCGGGATTGGACCCCGGGGCTCAAGAGAGCTCTGGCTGCTGGGCAAAGAGAGTCCACCCCCGCCTGGGTGCTCGGGGTGCTTGGACACAAATGTGGGGGGGCACGGGGGGCTGGCAGTGGGGTGCAGGGCTCTGAGCCCAGCTTTCTACCCTCCCTGCCAAGGAGCTACCAACCCTGGCAGCATTTGCACTCTCCACGCAGCCCTGGGCACACTGCTGCCACGTGGCAAGGCTGGGACAAGCCCAGGGGCCAGCTGAGATGTGCTTTCTCCCACACAGCTTCTGCCCAAGATTGCTGAGCAGTCCTGCCTGCAATTTGCCTGCACCCTGCCTGCACACTACCTGCATGCTTCCATCACTTTGCCCGTGCACTGCCTGCACACTACCTAATCTCTGCCTGCATTTTGCAAGCTCTCTGCCTGCTAGCTGTGCTCTGGCCTCCTCTCTGCCTGTGCTTTGCTCACACTCTGCCTGCACACTACCCACATGCCGCCTGGGCTCTGCGTCACTGCCTGGGTCTGCGGCGCGGAGGCAGCGGTGCTCTGCAGCCTTCCCCAGGAGACTGAGGGCAGCAGAGCCCTGCCTGTCCTGCCACTTCAGGTGCTTGCCCAAGGCCTGCTGCCTGCGGGGCTGTAAATGCAGCTGGTGTGGGCAGAGGGGCTCTGGGTCCTTTGGGGCAGTGGCTCTACCCCTGCCAGGCTCCTTCAGCCTCAGCCGGAGCCTCTGCCAGTACCTGGGGCTACAGCACCCACCGCTCTGCCTGGCTCTTCCTGGAGGAGCCAGAGCCATGGGCTGCAGGGGACCCTCCCTGCCGTGAGAAATGAAAATGGAGCTCTGTTGCTGTGGGAGCCAGGAGCACCAGTGCCCGCTGTTGAGCCATCCTGAGCTCTGCCCAAAGTGAGGGATGATGGCCCAGGAGAAGACCACCAGACCAACTGTGGGGCAATCTTGGAGGTGATGGAGGCAGCCGGTGCACATCAGAATGGGATGAGACCACCTGGAGCCAGGACTGCAGCCAGCCCAGCATGGCACTCGGGAGGGAGCGGGGCTCCAGCATGCTCCCTGGCATCACTCAGCATCACAGAGCTGGAGACAGCGCAGTATCTGTGACACTGGCTGGAGAAGCACCATCTCATAGCAAAAAGCTGAAGAATAAAGGATGGGACATCACGCAACTTGTTGGCACTGCTTACGAGACTCCTGGCCACCTTTCAGAGTTCCTTCACTCTCCCTCCCCTTTCCTTCAGGTTTTACTTGGGAAGATGAAAGATGACAGCTGAAACTACTCCTGGGACCATCACACAGCAGAGTAATGGGAGGTGATGAATCAGCTCAATGTCACCAAAGCTAAAATAGACAAAATCAATAGAAAAACAGGCGCACTGAGCCTGTGAGATCTGGGATGGCATTGAAGTCCCTCTCCCTCCGCCACAGAGGCCATTGGAGAAAGAGAAGAGGCCTCCAGGAGGCTCAGAAAGGTCCAGGAGAAGGAAATGAGTTGGATCCAGGCAATAAAAGTGCAAAAATAAATACAATTAAAGAGGAAAGAGGTTGTCACAGACATCACACGGTCCTGTACAAACCTCTTCACATCAGCACTAAAGAGCATCTGGGGGGAACCAGCCATGATGCTTATGATGGTGACGCAGCAAGGTGAATTTGGGAATAGCCCCAGCCTCCTCTCGGGCACTTTCTCACTCATGCAGGCAGCAAAGCTGGGGCCAGTGCCCCAGGAAGGTTGGGCACTGTAAGCTTGCCCCAGTCCCCAGGCTATCCTGGGACAGCAGAGCTTCACCCAGGCATGAGCCCATCTGCAGTCTCTGACCACAGCCCTAGCAAGCCAGAGGAGAGCCTGCGAGTGAGCAGCCTATAGGTAAATGCAAAAAGCCCACATCACAGATGCTGACATGCATCCTGGCGGGTCACTGGAGGCTCCAGCCCAACCAGGCAGCAATGCACCACATCAGGGTGGTCGTGGCATTCTGTGGCCGAGTCTTGGAAACGTCCAAGGATGGAGATCCCCCCAGCTCCTGGTGACTGCCCCAGGGCTGCGCTGCTCTCCTGGGGAGGAATTTTCTTCTGGGGTCCAACCTGAACCTCCCAAGCTGCAGTCAGAGGCTGTTGTCCCCCATCGTATCATTTGGCACCACCAAGAAGGATTTGACTCCATCATCTTAGTTGTTGGCTGCCTTCAGACCCCCTTCACCTCCTTGTGGTCTAACCAGGCTAATCCAGCCCAGCCCCTTCCACCTCTCCTGGCGCAGTGTGTGCCAGCTCCACGACCATGTTGATAGCCCACCTCTGTGCCTCTCCAGTTTCTTCACATCCCTCTTGAACTGGGAGGCCCACATCTGGACCCTACCAGGTGGAGAAACAGCAGCTTCCTTCAGGTGGTGCCCATGTCCTTCCCAATGTCCCCCACTATGGGCTGTGCTTTACTCTGGAGAAGGGCAGCGACAAACTCATGTTTAACCTGAGGTCCACTGTAGCCTCCATGTTCTTTTCAGCAGGGTCCTTCCAGCTCAGATAGGTCAGAGGCTTCTCCAAGAAATGTCCTGTGATGCCACAGGCCATGAAGGACATCACCATCGCAATGGATGAGGCATTGCCACACCTCAGCATCATGAAGGGCTGATTTCTTCACATAATGTGACCATGAATCTCTTTTCCAGGCATCCTACCAGGGCCTGCAGGCTTTCCTCCCACCGCCGCACTTTGGTTATCTCTGACTGGCAGCACCCTGTGATAGACACCAGTGAGGGGACTTTGTTTAGGGGTCCACAAATCAGCAGAGGCTGAAAACCATAAAACAATTTCCCCTGCGGCTGTGAGTCCCACCAGAAAGATCACACGTAGCATAAATACGCTTGCTTTTCTTAGCCGTTTTCCATCGCTTTCTTGGACGTGCAGAAACCTTTGACCTCAAGGAAAAACCAGCTGAATGCAATCACAGGAGGAAGTCGTAACGTGGAGAAAAACCAGTCTTCTGCTCACCTGAGGTGGAGCAGAAGCCACTTTCTCCTTAAGCCACCTTCAGGAGCCACCTCCCCCAACAGACAGGTCAGAGGTTTTCGGTGACAATGTGATGGCTTGACTAAGCATGTTGCATGGCCAAGGAGAAGCAGTGGATGAGGCTGGCAGGAGATGCTGTGATGGACCAGGACCTGCCCAGCGGCCACTAGCCCTTCTCTCCACCGGGACCCTGGCCAGGGGAAGCAGAGGAGTGCGTGGCACTTGTGGCCTGTCCTCTTCTCCACCAACACTGTAACACTGGTCTTCACATTTCATCCCAATTTCACAAACCGAAGAAGGAGCCACTGGGTTGGACAACGGCACATTTGTTTTGGCTTGGCCAGCAAGCAGCGATAAAAGCAAGTCCATTGCCAACAATTCATTTCCTATTTCAGGCCCTACCAAAAATAAACTCGGAAGGGAAACTCCAGTGAGAACGAAACACGCGTGAGACAACGGGATCCCAAAATTATATAGGAAGTTTCTCTCTCAACGCTCGCTGGGAGGGGCATGGTGGTGCCAAGGGTATTTCATGCTGGAGGGGGGATTGTGAGGGGCTTGGGGAGCTCTATCAGCAGTACAGCACAAGCCAGAGTAAACCCATAGGGGTGTAAATATATAATCAGCCTATGCCGCATGTAGTGGCTTCGCGTGGGTGCATGCTACACATGGAGAAATTCCTCCTTTCCCCCCAAAAGTGGATGTAATGGTCCTTGGTTGCCTTCCCTGGGACACTCAGCTCCAGGGATGGCCAGGCTGGGGGGAAGGAATGTCCCCTGGCCACGTCAGTGGCATCCTCACACAGCCAGCATCCAGCTGGCACAGGGCTCCCCGCAGCTGGGCTGAGTGGACCGCCCCACAGACTGGGACCAAAAAGAGGAGCAGCCACCACAACGCCACCAAAATCATTTCATGCTCCTCACAGCAGCCATCGGCAACCTCATCAATGTCCCTGGAGGACTCTGGTGGCATTTGAGTCACAATACATAGCAGCCTTTTTGCAGGCATCGTCTCCTGCTTGCTTGTCCACCCTCTGCCCACTGGCTCTGCTCCCACAGCGGGGCTCAGCTGCTGCCAGCCTCAGGCACAAAGGAACCCGCGGTGCCACAAGCATGGGTGCTGTGGTCCGAATGGATGCTCAGCCCCAGCATCAGCCCCCAGCAGGAAGGTGAAAGCTGTGTCCCAGGGGGTCCCCATGAGCATGGGCTGTGGCTCCAGGACCCCATGCCACCAGCCCTGGAGCAGCATGAACACCTTGAACCAGCACCTGCAGCTTTCCCTTGGGATGACGGAGCCTTTTGGTGGTTGTTTGCAGCCTTTTCCCCCATGGAGGGCTGCCAGGGAGGCAGTTTTGTCACTGCAGCCTTTCACTGTGCCTGAGATGCCACGAGACACAGGACATTGACATCAATATATACTCCAGGAGTATATATTTTTTAATATATATACATAGATACACACACACACAAATACATATATATATATAAAAAAATATATATTTACACTCTTATACACTCCAGGAGTAATTTTTTTAATATGTATATATATACTTTTCATATATATACATACACACACACACTCTCTCTCCTATATACTCCTGGAGTATATAATATATATACTTATATAAGTATATAAGTATAGATTATATATTTTACATATAGATATATGTATTTTATTTTATCTATTTTACATACAGATTATATATTTTACATATACGTCTATAGTTTTATATATTTCTATTTATTTTTATATACATATATGCATATATATTTGTCTATATATACACACTTATATAAGCTACAGGAGCTGAAGGCGAGCATGGCCAGGCCAGGCTGAGCCTGCCCCCAGCCCACAGCATCCAGGTGCCAGCCCTGCCACCGCCAGCCACGTGGCAGTGCCACCCAGGCACCTCCCGACACCATGCCCACAGACCAGGTCTTTGTGACATTGAATCCAACAAGTGCCGCGCTGGGCATCAACCTGAGGACCTGGGGTTCGGGGAGCCACAGGTGTGGGGGTCCCCCAGCATGGTCCCATTGGGGGAGCAGGGCAGCGGGCTGTCTGGCGGGGACTTTACCTCCCTGTACCATCCCAAGCCCAGCAGCAGCTCCTGGCTCTGTGAGCAGGACCTGGCACGTCCCTAAAGCCATTTTGTCCCCACTAACAGGCACCCAGGGCTGGGCAAAAGGCCATGGTCACGCTCCTCTGCCCCATCATCTCCTGCAGCACATCGCGTGGGCCAAGCTGAAGAGTGGGCTTTGAACCGGAGACATACCCTCAGCTCGTTGGCGTCTCCAGGGGATGCTCCGCAGCCCCCCAACCCTCCAGCCCGAAGGATGGTGTCCACATGAACATGCCGTCTTGGGGAGAACGGTGCTGTGCCCTGAGCAGCCAGGGCAGCTCATGAGGGGCTGCAGCTGGAGCCCCCCGCTTGGCAGGCATGGGGCATGCGTGCAACACCTCCCCAGGCAGCCCACTGAGGAAACGCACTTTGGCTCCATTTTAAGACTCTCCCTCACACCCAATGGAGCAGTGGAAGCGTTTGCATGTGATCCAGGGCACCAGTTAATCCCTGGCTGTAATGAACTACACAGAGCAAAGGGACGAAGCTCAGCAGCTGCAGCGCTTTGGGCTGCAAATGCATTTCTAGCACACAGAGCCATCTCTGAGCAGATCCAAGAGCCTGAGCCTTTATTATAGCCTCTGGAAGCTCTGTCCGGCATCATTTTGGAAAAATCCCTATTTTTGCATTATGGAAAGCATAAGTGCACTTGAATCCAAGTGCTTCGAGCAGAAGAGGAAGAATAATTAGGCAGAAGAAAGGCAGAGGCATCCGCACCGCTGCTACCTGATTTATCCCCGTGCCTGTGCTGGCCCGGCTACATGCCATGACGCACCCGTCCTTGTTTAGTCTGCATGGGAGCACAAATCACAGCGCAATGTCATCGCTCTGCCAGGGTCTGGATTTAATTAGGGGAGCCACATGATCGGCCTTGGCTGCTGCTGGGTGCTGGCTGTGCTCCCCCCACAGAGCTGCACAGGATACAGGGGTGACAGGTCGGGGTGCAGGGCTGCATAGGCATCTTGTCTGCAGGTGAGGAGCAGCAGCCACCTCAGTGGGATGGGGGTTTGGTCCCCCTGGGATGTTTGAAGACCGTGAAAATATCCGTAGGGGAAGGGAGTGTGGCCTGAAGCTGTCCCCTACTAGTGTGGGGACTGTTGGGGCACAGCAAGATGGATCCCCTGGAGCACCCTTAGCCCAGAAGACAGGACCCACAAGTTTGGGTCACTGCCCCTTCCCCAAAAATCAGGCTGCTGAAATAGAGGGGCACAGCTGGCAAATAGGCAGCCCCAGGCCAAGGGATGGAAGGGACTGGCTGCAGCGTCTGCTGCATCCCTTGCATCCTTTTCATCCCTTGCAGCCTACTGCAACCCTTGCATCCCACTGCAACCCTTGCATCCCTCGCATTCTTTGCAGCCCTCTGCATCCCTTGCATCCACTGCTATCTTTGCATCCCTTGCATTTTTTGCAGCCCTCTGCATCCCTTGCATCCACTGCTCAGCCCAGAGAACCGAAGCCTGGCTATGTTTTCCAACATGTTTCTGACCATGCATGCCTGTCCCAGCAGGTCAAACCCAGCTTTTCCAGCTCAGTAGCCCTTGCTCTGCCCGTTATGTCAGCAGCCAGTCGGGAAAGGAGCACGGAGGTTTCACCTGCCACCACCAAGAGCCAGCGACCACCTCAATCCAGATCTTATTTTAGCTTCAGCTCAGGGGTGAAATTCCCACTCAGATATTCAGCTCCAGAGGCCAGAGTAGGGGAAACACATTTACTCCACCGTGTTTAAATTGGAATAGATCTGGTGAGCCCAAGGCCATGAGGCTCTGGCAGTCCTGGCCATGAGCTCCCCTCACCCAGGGGATGAGTGTGCACGAGGCTGAGGTCACACACAAGGTTAAAGCGGCCCAGAAAAGGAGGGGAGGCTGGGGACAGGCAGCAAATCCACCGCAGTGGGTGACCACGTGCCCAGCACAGTATGGGGATAGGGGGGCTGGTGCTGGAGCCCCTTCCCCAGGAGTGCAGGGTGCTGGTGCAGCTCTTGGAGGGTCCAAGGAAGAGCTGGTGGAGACTCAGGGAAACCATCCAAACCAAGCCAGGTGAGGAGGGCAGGATCCAGCCCCGAGGAGAGGACCGACCCTGAGACCTGGCCCTGCAGGGGATTTGCTGCTCTGGGAGCACCCTGGCTCCATCCCCGGCTCAGGTACCAGCTGGGGACTAACCGAGCGCACCATGGCTTGGGCAGAGCTGCTGTCGAATCACCAGCTTCAACACGGCCAACCCAATCCGTAGCTGTGCCGTGGAGAGCAGAGCCACCGGTGGGATGCTCACCAGCTCGCAGCCCGAGCCCCAGATGATGCTGCCTTGTCCCCCGTCCCATGGTACAAGCAGTAAAGCCACACTTGGTGCAAAAGCCACAGTGCATCAGCCTCTTTCCGAGACAGCTGGCTGCCCAGCGAAACCACGCTCACCGAAGGCTGAGCAGCCACGGGGGGAGCTCCTGGCTCTGGAGTGGTGACTCAGAGCCGTGGTGACGTGGCGGCTCTCCCGTGAGGACACCAGGCTAGGGCAGCCTTCTCCTGCGGACGGGTTTGCACTCAGGTTTCTCTGGAGGATTATTCCTAATTGCAGTGTGCTCCGGTTGCAAGAATGAGCCGTCCTGCCCCATGCATGTGGGCGCCCTGCTCCCACTGCCATCTCTGCTCAACTCGGGGTCCAGCAAGGCCATAAAAATGCTGTTTTCTGGCATTTCTAAGCATGCAAACATGCCCTTTGCAGGAAGGTAACATCCAGGCATCCCTTTGGCACTCTGGATGTCCCTGCACATCCCATGCTGGGGCATGGGCTCCATCCCACAACGTGTGCTTGTCCCCCTGCTTCTCACCACCCACCTCTTCACCAGCAGTGTAAGGAAAGCCCCGCAGCTGGTTTGGGGGCTCAGGAAGAAGCAGTGGGCCAGGATCAGCCCTTGGCTCCCTCTGTGCCGAGGCAAGGAGCATCCTGCTTTCCTGGTGCAGAGCTCCACGGCCGTGAGCACCCGAATGTGGCCTCATCTTGCCCAGCCGGGTACATCGTTCCATGCGCCTGGGCCAGCAGCAGCCGGAGCAGGCTGATGTGGTGGGACCACCTGCAGGTCCCATTGGGCTTTTCCCCAGCCCCTCCTGCCCAGGTGAGCTCCACAGTGGGGGTGGCAGGGTGGGGAAGGACAGATGGAGCTTTCTCGCTCTTTTTGTCCCTCCGTAGCTCAATCCAGGCCAGGTTAAGACTCTTCCTGGACATCACAAGCCAACCGCAGGGCTGCTTCTGCTCTCAAGCCCCTGGGTCCAGCTGCTGTGATCTCCTCCTGGTGCTAGCAGGAGTGTAGGAAGGGCCCATGCTTTCTCCTCCCATGCTGTGCCACCCGAGTTGCTTGTGGCACCACGGCTGACACCGTCACCTGGTCAGAGACTCCCCCACCTCAACTTGAGCCCACACCCCAGGACCGTCGTGCACATCCCGACACATCACCGTGTGCTCCCTGCCTGGACCTCCTGGAGCATACGGAGCATAGGACACCCTCGTGTCACCTGTGCTCTCCAGCCCCAGTCCCCATGTGTGCCACCCACCCACCTCTCCCGTGCTCCCAGATCCAGGCTGGGGCAGCAGATCGTCCCCAACAGGAGACCCAGCTGCAGTTCAGCTCACTGAGCTTCTTCCCTCGAGTCAAAGCACTGGCGTGCCCCTTGTTCCCCTGTCCCCGTGGCACTCGTGCAGGTCCCAGCAGAGAGCCCTGTCCCCCAGCTCCAGCTCCATCCACCATGGCAAGCTCACCCTGAATCACCACCAGCATCCCACCACATCCCGGCCCAGCACAAAGGCAGCACAAGACCTACACGAACCAGGGCCAGCTACCTTGTGGCATGCACACTGGCTCAGATATCTGCACCAGGTCCCCCAAAAGCCCAGCCTTTGCAGACCCCAGCTCGCCAGCCTGCAGAAGGCAGCGCCTGGAGCCTGCTAGGCTAATGAGAAACGCATGGGACCCACATCTGGTAGCGATTGAGCCGGGAGCAGCGCTGGGAAGGGAAGTGCAGGTTTCCTGCAGCACAAAGGAAGGGAGAGGAATGTCCACGGCGGACTGGAGGTCCCGGGGTCCCCCCTCCCTACACTGGCTCAGACGCAACTCCTTCGCTAGGGGTGCAAAGGCAACAGATTGTGCCTTGCTCCTTCGCCAGCACTGCTGGAGCTTGTCCCTGGGAACGTGCTCCGCTCTTCCCTGGGCTGAGCTCCCCCTCTCCCCATCTGCACCCCTTTCCTCTTGCAGGGGTGCACAGGCTCCCCGCAGCCACTATGCACAGCTCTCACGGCCATGCCAGCCCTCTGAGCCTCACGCATGGTCTCTCCCCTCCAGTCTGGTGCTGCTCAGGGTCAAGGTCAAGACCTTGCTGCTCAGAGTCTGGGGTCAAGACAACCCTCCACACACCCAGACACCACGGGGCTTCAACTCCCCCTTGAAACGGCCTTGGGAAGAGAGCAGAAGCCCCAGCGAGGCAATGAAGGTGGCAAGATCAAGGCAGGATCTGCTCCGTGCCGTGACAATGGGGATGTGTTGCTTGGACAGGGAGAAGGCAGGCTGCATTTAGGTCCTCACTGCAGGCAGCAGTGTTGGCGGCAGGCAGCTTGCCTGGTCCTGTGCTGGTACCAGGTGAAGTCTTCACCCCTCCATTCCCAAGCATCCACAGCTGCCGAAGGGATTTTGGGTTGTATTGCCAGGAGAACACCCTGTGACAGCAAAGCCCTGGGTTCAGGTGACACCAGGGAAGGACATTTAGCAAAAGCTGCCATCAAACCTTCATGGCGGAGGATGGCAAAGTGTCGGGGATGCTTTTATCCTGGTCTTTTGTATCACCCCAGCCAGAGCTGAGCAGCATGGTTAATAGCTGTTAATTAAAAGACCCTGTTTTCCCTTCCCCAGCAGCTCAGCAGGCTGCAGGCACCCAGGCTCTGTGCCACGGCTCTGCCTCCAGCACGGCAAAAACCTCTTGGCAGACATTGCTGCCAAGCTGGGGAAAGAGCAGGCAGGGGATGGGCAGGACAGACAGACACGGCAGGGTTAACTGTACAAGGTAGTGGTCTAAGCAGCCCAGAGGCAGAGGGATCTGCAATCAGCACACCCAAAGCCTCTCCAGGACTTGAGATTTGGGGATCCTTGGATGGAAATCTGAGGCAACCAACCAGGGGAAAAAAAAAAGGAGTTTATATTCAGGGAGATTTTAAGGATGCCTTGTTTCCCTAGGGATGCTCTGTATTCTTCTCTAACATGGACGTTTCTACTCCCCTCGAGCAGGCAGCGCAGCTTTTGTAAGCTTTGAAGTCATGTTAAACCCGATACTTTTTAGGCATTTTTAATACATTTCAGTGGATCTTTCATTTTGCTAATTCAAGTCAGGACCCTTTTCATGCATGCCACTGAAATGAATTTGCAATTCAGCCTGAGCTAAACATTGATCTCATTACCAGCACCCAAGCACTCACAAAAAGAAACCATTGCCATCCCAGCAGCACGTTTGAAGTCAAAACGAACTTAATAAACTCCATGTTTTAAGGGATTAGAAGGGACCCTTGCAGCCGAGTGGTCTCACCCTTCTCAGGGCTCCCCAGTGAAACCACAAATGTTGCCCACCTTTGCTCTGGCGCAGTGTCCATAGGGAATGGTCCCCCGCTTATGGGCTGGAATGAAACCATGAAGCCAAGTACCCGGAGAGTGAAATTCCTCCGATGCGGGGGCTCACTGCATTTTCAGCCGCAGCAAAGTCACCCTGTATGGTAACTCAAAAGCTGCCGAACTCTATCCAAAACGCTTTTGATAGAAGTAATTTAAAACATTTTTAACTGCTTTCAAGCCCGAGCAGCGGGACACCCTGCAGATGCTCTCCCTGTGCATCCCATGGGATGGGCTGGAGAGAAACCTCCAGGAAAACCCTACCGCCGACGCCCCGTGTGCGCAGCGGTGCGCAGGGGAAGGCGGGAGTGCCGGTTGCTGCTGCTGCTGCCGCCCCGCTGCCGTCCCTCCGGGAGCGGCTCCCACCGAGGGCGCCGGGGCCGCGCATCCGGCTGCAGCGCCGGAATGGACAGGGGCGGGGTGGCAGGAAGGGGCGGGGCGAAGGCAGGTTCGGCGGGGCGGGGCGACGGAGCGGGGCGGG
>VYZW01050485.1:0-35364 GCA_013401315.1 Balaeniceps rex
CCCCCTGGCCCCGCCCCCGGCCTCGCGGCCTCGCTCTGCCCCGCCGGGGTCCCGCCCTGCCCCGCCCGCGGGGTCCCGCCGGCTGCCCGTGCTGATTCACCGGGAGCGGCCCGCGGGGCGGGGGTGGACGGGGCTCCCCTCCCGGGCTAGGCCTCGGCTCGGGGGGGAGGCCGCTGCCTGCACCCGTGTGGGAGCCAGGGCCGCTGCTGGACCCACGGGAGGCGCCCCGCGGCCCAGGCCCACACACAGGCCGGGCCCACTCACGGCCTGGACCCACTCACAGCCCAGACCCACTCAGCCCAGGCCGCCATCAGCCCTGGCCGACACAGGGGCCTGCAGCGCCTGCCGGCATGGCCTCTGTCACGCAGCTGGGCGGCCAGGGGCTGCCCCGGTGCTGGGGTGCTCCCCTGGGCAGGTGGTGCACGGGGCCCACGTTACCCTCCGTGCCCACAGAGGGCTGTGGGGTCCGTGACGGTGCTGGGCCAAGCTGCGGTGACACATCTTTGGGCAAACAACCAACCCCCCCCATTTTACCCCCATCCCCTTTCCCCTGCTGCGAGACGGGGTCTTCCCAGGCGACCCACGGAGGAGAGCAGCCCCACCGAAGAGCGATGCTGGATAATTTATGAGTGGCCAGCTTGGGAGCGTGGTGCGCTCGCTCATCAATAACACATGAAATAAAAGCGCACATCCGCTCGGGCCTAGCAGAGCTTCTGCTGCGCATTAGGAGCTCCATTAGGAGCCATAAGAGATCACGTTTTCCTAAAAAGCCCATGGATAAAGCGATGCTGAAAGGATGCTGCAGCACTGGGGGAAAGGAAAAGGGTCTAATGAACAGAGCCATGCTTATCCCGACGGAAGCGCTTTATCCCTGGTCGGAGGGAGCCGGGCGGTGCTGACGCACAGCTCTGCGTGGGCGAACGCCGTCCTTCCACTTGCACACCGGCTGTGCCCCAGCGCACGCACCGCGCGTCCTCAGCCCTTCCCGGTGCCACTGTCCCCGTGTGGGTGCTTTGGGAGGTGTGAGGACAATCTCAGAGGACACAGCCGTCCCACTTGCCCATCCCCGTGCCCTGTGGTTTTCTTCTGAAACGCCACAGGAAACCTTGGTGGCACCGGGATGTGCCGGTTTCCGCAGGGCAATACCGTGGCCACAGCCTGCTAAAGCCCTTGGGGCATGGTCTCACCCGAGTGGGTGGGGACAAACTGGTTTGGAAATGCTGATGGTGCTTTATGATGACGAACATCACCATTTCGGGGTGAGATCTCCATCTTTATTGTGGTTTTAGCACTGCTTTACAAATAACAGAGAATCGTATTGAATAGATTTGTTTTACACAAAATACTTCTTTGTTTACAGCTTCCGAGAGCAGAAGAAATCACGCCTTCTGATAAATAAAAATAGAAATACTCCCAGATCCTCTCTATTTCCTCTATAAAATAGAACGCTGTCTCCTTGCTTGCATCCCTGGCCTCACACCCCGTGGCGCACGTGGTTCTGGTGTGAGAACAGCCTTTGTGCCCGGCTTTTATTTACCACCACGGCTATCCCAAGGAGAGCGCCCGCAGACAAGGGCAGTTTATTCCTCTTTTCTGATAATGGCGCATTCATTCTTCTGAGGAGGCTCGCCGTCATCTCTGGAGAGCTCAGCAGCAGGTTTTTGCGTTGTTTTCTGTATGACGCCAGCTTTGGGGAGAGAATTTGAGTAAAGAAGTGCAGAGTGAAAGAGAATATTCAAGTAGGTCATGGGTCCCAAGCTGTTTTTTCAGCTATTGCCTCTGTTTGTTACCAATAGTCTTGGAGAATTGCCGTGGGGCATCACCCAAGCCGAGCAGGACTATCAGATCTCTGCGTACGGACCAGAGCGGAGCTGCCTGCTCATCCCAGACACCTTCTGAGTGATGCTCCTACATTTGGGTTGGATGTATGGTTCCTCTAACTTGGAAAAAAGAGTATTAGCCCTTGGGTACAACTCCTGGATTCTCACGGACAATATCAAACACAAGCCTGGATCTGAGGAAGCGCTTGTGTGCCTGGAAGCTCCTCTGGTTTCTCCAAATATATCAACTGGCCTAATAAAAAATATCGCCTCTCCATACAAACCTTATGATGCTTATCTAGTAATTTACATAAATACGGCAGGTTCTCAGCTAGTCCAAATCACCGCAGCTCTGCCGATTTACGGTGACCGTGTATTTGCCCCAGACCAAAAAAGCACTGATTTATTCCTGTCAAAGCACCATAGCAATAAATACATTTCACAACGCAGATGATTTTCTTCCCCATCACAGGTCAGAACATGATATTCATAATGCTGTAAATTCTTCAGAAATAGCAATCTGGTAATATTTATCTGCAGTGTATCCAGCCCCCTTTTTGGGCTCCGATGCATAAATCAGCACCCCTCGCACCACTTAATTCTTCTGTTTTACAAACCGGGCAGTGATGGGATGAAGGTTTGGTGGTGAATGGCTGGAGTTAGAAGCTTCTGGTGGGCAGCCCAGGCAGCTGGAGGTGTCATCTGGCTGCCCGTCACTAAATGCCCTTCTCCCACCTCTGCCTGGTACCTATAGACACCCCTCAGCAAGAGCCCAGGCGGCTGCTGGGTTGGGAAATCACAAAGACCCAAAGGATGCGGGTCTGTTCTGCAGATGTCCCAGAAAAACCTAATAACCCTGATTCCGCCTACGGTATTAAAAATACTCCGGCGCGTTCAAATGTGCCACTTTGTTAATTCCTGCGGCCTGGAAGACGAGTCCTTCTCTTCACATTTTCTTGCCTTCCCCGTTACGTGCTGTCAGTGCCTTGTGACACCGCAGGGGAAGGCAGTAAATTCTCTTTGACTTGGAGGTTCGCTGCTGACTGCTCCGGAAATGGATCCAGAAATCCTCACCCCTCGCTTGCTGCGGGAGAGCAAGGGTCGTGCACCCCTTCCCTCCACGTTTGCTTGCTTGGAGCGAGGGGGATGCACGGCGAGGGGGATGCACGGCGAGGGGGATGAATGGTGCAGGTGCCCCAGCCTGTCCCCATGCCGAGGGCAAGGGCCGTCACTGCTGGTACGCAGGCACACCTGCAACACCCCACATCAACAGCAAGCAGTGACAGTGTTTGGGGTCCTGCGCGTCTTCAGCTGGGGAGTGGCAAAGCCGGGCAGAGCAGGGGACAGAGAGTGGCATTCCCCAGGGCTGGTGCACGGAGCTGGGATGGATGCCATCCCTGGGATGCTGCCCTGGCTCCTGCGCAGCCCCGGGGCTCCCTGGCTGGGTGCTCACCCTCCAGTTCCACTGCTTGGGTTGCATGGAGGAAGGTGCTGCCTGCCCAGGGGAGCAGTTCTCTGGCTCTTGCAGTGGGGCTGGTGAAAAACAAGCTGAGGAAACCTCTGGCTTCAGTGTCCCCTTCCCCACAGGCTGCAGGACAGCAGTGCCCTCATGTCCTCCCTGCCTGACCCCTTGCTGGGCCAGACTGCCTGGCCCCAGCACCCCAACACCCCGATACCCCGGCACCCTGGCCCCTTTTTCACCTCGCTGCCCTGAGCCTGGCTGTGTGACACAGCAAGGGAAGCATCCCAGGAACAGGCCAAGGGCATCCCTTCTCCCCCCGCACCCACCAGCAGCGCTCCCCAGCCTGCCTCGGTGCAGGCTCGGTCCCAGCCCAGCACCCCTCCGCCCGCCCAGGCACCGAAGCTGGGGGGTCCTGCCAGCCCCGAGGGAGGACCCTGCAGCCAACACCTGAGTGAGCTCGGGGTGCACCAACCCTCCCCAAAACACCCCAGAGCCAGGACGCTGCCTCACCTGGGGCAGGAGGCGATGGAGGGGCCGTGGCTGATGGGGCAGCCGGTGCCGAGCCTGCCAGACCACCGGTGCTTTGAAAGGGAACTTCCTTCCCCCCGTCTGCGGAGCCGCAGCGCTTTGTACTCAGCCCTGGCCTTTCATCTCAGGGTTTCAAAGCACTTTCCAAGCCCAAATTAATTCTGCTGCAGCAGCTGCCCTCCTGCGCTGTTTAGCATCAGCCATGAAGCAGGGCTGCCCGTACCCCTCGGGGTACGCAGCCGGGCTCCCAGGGATGATTTTCCTGGGACCACCTCAAGCCACCGAGATGGGATGGGAGGGCAGCGCGCGGTGCCTCCCACCCTCCCCTTATCCCTAATACCTGCACAAGCTCCGTGGCTCTGAGAACTGCAGCGATGCCCATGCCACGGCACCCTCCACTCTGAAAATCCCCCCCAGCCTTTCTCCCAGCCCCAGGGAAGATGCTCCCATGCAGGACCATAGCAAGCCGGGGTGCCCTGGGGTGGCCAGGAGGTCAGCCCTCACCCTGGGTGCTGGTGGGGAGCTGGTGGGGACCCGGGGTGCAGGACCCCCCCAGGGACCCAGCAGGAGGGTGGGCCGGGCACACCGCCTCCCTGCGGGGCGTTAATAATTAAGTAGGCACGTCGGGCTCAGATGGCAGGTCTTATTTAAGGAGCCGATATAAATACCGCCCAGACGGCACTTATGGAGCACCTAAAAAAAGCCCTGGCTGTCTCGGTCCCTCCAGAAGCAGCTCCGAGCTCTGCGGGGCTGGTGGGCAGCACCGGGTGGGGTGGTCACCAGTGTCCTGCGGGGATGGGGCTGCCCTGGGCTCTGAGCGTGAGAGGTGGCAGCATCTGGGACCAATCCTCCGGGCACCCGCTTGTGCCTCAGTTTCCCTCTGCAGCGGGGACCTGCCTCGGCCCTTTGTCCCGAGTGGTGGCAGGGGTGTTGGGGACCCAGCGCAGGGCTGGGTGCTCAGCCTGTGCCTTGGGTTGGTGGCACTGGGTGGTGAGCTCTGGGGGTCTCTGCCAACCCACCCCCCCAACCCCCCGGTGCCAAGGGGAAAGCCACCACATGTTCCAGCGGCTGCCCAGTGCCTTTCTGTGTTTGTGCTGGCAGTGAGTGGCCCCACGGCCCCGCTGTGTCCCCAGTCACAGCTACCCGGGGACACCCCTCCCACACTGGGGTCAGGGACACTCATCCTCCAAGGAGAGCTCAGTCCTCCCCCTTCCCTGCCCGGGGTCTCCAGGACCCCCTCCCCAGAACCGCCCCATCCTTATCGAAGGGGAGGGGGCCGGGGAGGTGCAAGAAGGGCCAGGAACACTGAGACAGCCATGACCTGGGGCACAGCGGGACCCCCCAGCCCGGGCATCACCCCCCCATCAGCATCCTGGATCCCCAGGAGCAGGCGAGCGGTCGGAGCGTGCTGCGGGCGGGCAGGACGGGGCTGTCACATCGTCCCCATTGCAGGCGGGCGGCAGCGAGCCGCTTGCTGCAGTCCTGCTCGCCAGCTCTGCAGCGTGACTCAGCACAGCCTCTCCCGGCTCCCAGCCCCACCGCTGCGGCCCCTTCCCCCAGCCCCGGGGGGGGCACACGCTCCCCACTTTGCCACTGCCCTCCCACGGCCCTCGCCACCCCCGGAGCCACCCCCCAGACCCCTGTTCCCACCCAGCCCCATCCATCCCCAGCCCCATCCCCACCCCAGGACCACCGGCTGCTCCTCCAGCCCCGACGCAGGCAGGGACCCCTCCTCCAGGGCCAAGTCGGGGCTCCAAGCCATGGGGAGCGGCGGGTGTCAGCCTGCCTGCACCCAAGCATCTCTGCCGTGCCCTTGGGCAGAGGACGGGCAGCGTGCCGGACCTGGCCCCGTGGGTCTCCCTGCCCAAAGCCCCGGCTCAGGGTTTGGGGAGCTGAGCACTAACTCCTGCTATGGCACCTCCCCAGGTGTCGGGAGAAAGGATTTGGGGTTTTTTCCTGGGGGATGGGACTGAAAGAGATGCCGGGGTCACATGGGAAAGCCTCGGGATTTTTAAAGGGATTTTTTGAGCTCCACTTTTGGGGTGTTTGGAGCCTGCCAGGATCAGCTTCCCACAGCATTTCTGTGCACGTCCCCTCTGGCCGTGACCTGGAGGCTACTGGGAGGTGAGGAGGGTGGCCAGAGAAAGCAACCAGCACCGGGGGAGGAGGGCTGAGAACCCTAACTGTCCTCTCTAACCGTCCCCACATCCCCAGGCACGAAGGCACTTGCAGGGCAGGACCCCGCTGTCTGCTTGTGCTGTGCCCTGGGGACCGGTGTCCCCACGCTGTGACAGCAGCACGTGGCACGTCCCCATCCTGGGGATGGGGGACAATGGGGCTGTGCAGCCGGGAGCACCCATCCTGCACCCTAATGGCTGCATCCAAGAAGATGCAGACAGGATTAAACCAAAGGCATAGCCGGAGGCAGAGCGCCCAGGCATGGCCGGAGCCCCGCTCCCACCCAGCAAGGCAGCCCCTCGCCCGCGGCATCGCCATGGGGAGCACATTGCCGGCGTTGCTGCCAGCTAATTGCTTTCCTGCCTCTCTCTAAATGCAAGTGATGGCAGCGAGTCGGCAGCGAGCTGGCTTTTGCCAGCATTCGGCAGCCCACGTGGGGCGGCTCCTGCCAGGGGAACGAAATAAAATTTAAAAAAAAAAAAAAGAAGAAGAAGAAAGGCAGCGAGGAGGAGATGATGGATGGGAGGATTTGCAACCGTGGCCGTTTTACCCTGGCGGAGGGAGCCCCTGAGCCTGCAGACGCCAGGAGAGGCGCAGATCTGCTGGGGCCCGTGGGCCATGGCCACGCAGCCCCCCGGCACGGCACGGCACGGCGGGGGCACAGCGTGGGGAGCAGCGGGCTCTGCGGCCCCCCCGCCGCCCCGCTCCCTTTGCCAGCGGACTAATTGCGCCAGTGACTTTGCAGTTCCCAAAATAGCTCCTGGCTCCGGCACGGTGACGTCAGCGGGAGCCGCAGCAGCAGGCCTGGCAGGAGCGGGGAAGGAGGACGCTGCCTGGCATGGGGTGCGGCGGACGGCCCCTGCACCCCACCACGGTCCCGCTGGGTGACCTTGGCACCCTGGGCCACGCTCCCGAGGGAGCAAGACTTGCTGTGCTGCAGGGGTGCTGCGGGGAGACCTGGCCCTCATCCATCCCGTGGGAGGAGGAGGAGGAGGTCCAAGGCTGTCTGTGCCCTGCGTCCCTTCCACGTGGGTGCCCAGATCTCTGGGACCCCCTGCCACATGGGTGCCCAGATCTCCGGGACCTCCTGCTGCAGGGGATGGGGCAGGCTGCCCCAGTGGGGGTAAATCTGCCCCTCGGTGCCCCCCCCGTGGGGTAAGTCATGCCCCCAGCCAGGGCAGCCGGGTCCCTGCAGCTCCCCGAGGATGCCAAGGGGTGAGCCAGGGCCACCGTCCCAGGTGCCCCCGGGGAAACTGAGGCACACGGGGGGGATGCAGAGGCAGCAGGGAGAACTGGAGGGGGCATGGCAAGCCAGGGAGCAGAGCGCACCCCAAGGTCACCCAGGTGGTGCTGGGTGCAGCAGAGCCAGGGATGCTCTCCGGGCCAGGGCTGCCGCCGGCAGTGACTCACCCCACGCCCGTGCCCAGCTCCTCCGGTTACAGGCGCAGACGGGATTGCCTTAATGGGGCACGGCGGGTGGCAGGGCTGGCCCAGCCCGGGAAGGGCACCCCTGGGACCGGGCACCAACCCACGGGCCCCTCCAGCCGTCCCCAGGCTCTGCAGCCTCCCCCCACAAGCAGCGCGTCCTCCATACCACGTCCCAGCCAGCAACACGGCTTGTACCAATCTCATACTGGTCCCAGAATGGGACCTCCATCCCTCCCAGCACAGCTGGGGGGGGATTTAACTGCGAGTGCCCCCTCACCTGCCCCAGTTCCCGGGGAGCAGAGCTCCCGAGCCCCACGCCAGCGCTCAGCCAGAGGGCCGGCTTATTATTCTGGAACGCGGCGAAATAATTAAAGCCTCCTCCATTTCCCCTTGCTCATTTGTGCTCCTTCAGCCTGGATTAATGGGTCTCCTCTCCCCAGCACAGACTCATTCCTTATTCCTAATAGCCCATAAATCCCGGCCCCGAAATAACCCCAGCTTTTGCCTGGACCTGCTGAAATATTTATTCTCTCCCCCCTGCCGCCCCCCGCACCATCCCCTCTCCAGGGATGGGGAGAGGAACTAATCGATGGCATCAACCGGTGTGGAGCCGCAGCTGCTCCGGGGATGGGGAAACAGCTGACGTCGGCAAGAGAAGAAAAGCCGGGCAGGCACCGCGGCTTCTCCCAGCTCCCACCCAGCTGCCGCGGCCTGGCCGTGGTCCCGCAGTGGGATGCTCTGAGCCACCGGCATCCTCCCATGCTGGTACCCTGCTCCAGGGCCAGGGCATCCTCCCATGCTGGTACCCTGCTCCGGGGCCAGAGCATCCCCCCATGCTGGTACCCTGCTCCGGGGCCAGGGCATCCCCCATGCTCTACCCTGCTCCAGGGCCAGGGCATCCCCCCATGCTGGTACCCTGCTCCAGGGCCAGGGCATCCCCCCATGCTGGTACCCTGCTCTGGGGCCAGGGCATCCCCCCATGCTGGTACCCTGCTCCGGGGCCAGGGCATCCCCCATGCTCTACCCTGCTCCGGGGCCAGGGCATCCCCCCATGCTGGTACCCTGCTCCAGGGCCAGGGCATCCCCCCATGCTGGTACCCTGCTCCGGGGCCAGGGCATCCCCCATGCTCTACCCTGCTCCCACCCTGCCTGTCGCTCCCTGCTCCCATGGGGATGATGCCCAGCTTGGGCATGGAGTGTCTGGGGGGATCCCTGTGGATCCCAGCGTATTCCAAGCTGGCTGCGGGAGAAAAGGCTGGAAGACAAGGGAGGAGGCTGCTGTCTCTCCTGGCTGCAAACCCTTTGCTTGCCGGATTGGAGGTGGCGGAAGGGAGAAGCCCAGGGAGAGCAGGACCTGCTCTTCCCAGCCCAAAGTGAGGAGGAGCAGGGTGTGGGGTCACACCAAAAACCAGCCGGCTCAAGGCACGGTCCCCAAGGAAAACAGGGAAAACCCAGCCAGCGTTTCTTATGATCCTCCCCGCAACAGCCCAAGAGGCAGCAGCCTCCAGAGCAGCTCCTGGCCGCCAGCCCCCTCCCGACCTCCCATAGCCACAGGGAGGGGGGGGCAAGGCTGGCAGAGCCCACAGCACTCTCTGACCCATCCCCAGCTAGTGTGGGCTGGGGGGGAGGCCCGGGGGCTGCCGGGGACAGCTCTGTCCCCCTCCTGCTCCCAGCAGGACCCAGGCATCGCCCAGCTGTCCCGGATGCAGGAGGCGAGGCGGGGGGCGGTGGTGGCAGCGGGGAGGGTGAGGAGGCAGCGGGATGGGCAGCCAAGCGTGCAGGACCTGGGAACCCAGTAAAAGGAGAGGGTTTATTCACACGCCACCCCCCTGCCCTCTCCCAGGGTCCCAGCAAGTCCACGTCCACCTGCGCCACCGCAGCCTGCCTGGAAGATGCTTCTGTGCCTCGGTTTCCCCACTGGTCGAAATCTGGACTGGGAGCAAAGTGCTGGGAAAGCCCTGCCCACGGGAAGCAGCGGAGGGGCAGCCAAGGCTGCCGGAGCACGGGGCCAGGGCCACCTGAGGGGACCCGCACCAGCCTGGGAGCTGCGTGGGGACACGTCCCCGATGTCCGCAGAGGTCCGGTGGCTGGGACATGCCATCCCACAGCACGCCGCTGCTCAGGCCACAGCTGCCGGCGATCGGGGTGTGGAAAAGCCTTGCCAAATCGGGGAGCCCTCTCTGCTGGTCCCCAGCCGCGGGGTCACAGCCTCTCCCTGCAGGCAGCAGCAGCAGCAGGGGCCGCAGCTCCCGGGACGGCCTCTCTTCCCATCCGCTCCTCCGTCGTTAGCAGGCAGCACCGAATTTACTGCCGTCAGCACTGCAGAGCCCGTACAGCCGCACAACGGCTACGCGCCCGCTTCAGCAGCGACCCCGCAGCCCGCGGGGCTGCCAAATCCCGCCGGGAACAAACCCGGAGCTGGACCCAACCTTGCCCCCCCGAGCCTGGCGGGGGTCAGGGCTGTACCCCCAGAGCTGGGGTGGGAAAGGGTCCAGGCTTGGCTCCCGGCTGGGTGGGAATCGAGGGCAGCTCGGGGGCCAGCGAGGGATTTGCACCAATTTTTGGCAGCAAGAGCTGAGCCCTCACCTCTGGGCTTGGGCCACTGCCTGTTCCCCATCCTCTTGCTCCTGCCCTGGTGGCAGGGAAGCACGTCAGGTCTCAGCACACTTTCAAAGAGCTTTTATTTATTCACAAAACGAACCCAAACACATATTAGAAAAATGGGGGAAAAAAACCCCAGGAATATGCACAATCTATTATTAACAAAAGAATTGCACAAATAGAGGAGCGAGTGCAGAGGAGGGAGCAGCCGGGACCTGCTCTGCGCCGCTGCGTGAGCCTTTCCCCGCCCTCGCACCCCGTCCACGAAAATACGAAGATCGTTTTGCCGGTGTCCCGTTAGAAACCAGAAGCAGTTGATGGCGAAGGCGGCGGGTGCTGCAGGCTGGGTCCTTCCGCCTGAGCTGGGAGGGAAACAGCCTTTACCCCAAAGGCACGGCACCGGGGAGCGACTGGCCACCCAGGTTCAGCCCCGCCGCCCTCCCCTCATGCTGGGCAGGGATTTGGGGTCTTCCCTACGGTTTTCTGCCTGCTCCTGCCCTGCCTGCCAGCTCCCTGCCTGCCCCAGACACCTCGGAGCACGGAGCATCACGGAGCTTCTGGGAAAGAGCAGCCAGAGCCGGTCTGGGCCGCGCAGGATGGGGGAAGGATGGGGAGGCTGCGGGGAGCCTGGTCCTTCCCCGCTCTCCAAGGGCTTTTTTGGGCAGGGACTGGCTGTGCCAAAGTCCCCAGGGAAGGGAAATCTCGGCTGAGCTCTCTGCAAGCCCAGCGGCGTTTGCGGAAGAAACAGGAGGTGAAACGGGCACGAGGCAGAAATACTGGGCAGCCGTGAAGCGGGACAGGGTTGCAGACGGTGAGAGATCCAACACCTGCGTTCCTGCTGCATGGAAATTGGTGAGGACTTGGTATTTCTTCTGCCAAGATGGGAAGAAAAACCTGGTATTGGGATTGCTGGGGGGTTTGCAAAGCAAATTGCAGGAGAGCAGCAACTCGCTGCAGAGCCACTGGAATATCCCGATCTGACTTCAGCTCCCTTTTTACATTTTCCGAGTGTAATCTAACATCATTTTCACAGCAGAAAATCCATTTTTCTCTCCTCATCTTTTAAATGAAATGGCTGAAACCAACCAGATTTCACACCAAAATCGGTTTTGTTTTTCCAAGGGGCAGGTTGGTGGGGAAAGCTTCAGCTGGTATTTTAGGAGCTGGGGAGAGCCCAGTCTTCACCCAGCTCTTCCCATCCTCAGAGCCCAAACACCCAAGGGGGGCCCAGCCAGTGCCCCTGTGGGGCGAGTGGGGAAACTGAGGCAGAGAGTGAGCGTCCCCGACCAGCAGCCGGGGTTCAGCCCCGCTCCGTGGGCATTGCCACCAGCTCCCTCCACTGCCCCCGTCCCCCCGTACCTGCGTGAGGGTCCCGGCGGGTGGGCGGTCATAGGATGCCACAGACGGCACCGGCATCCTCGGAGTGGTCACAGTTGTGGACGTCCCAGAGGATGTGGGAGCAGCGCAGCAGCGAGGGCTCGTGGCCCTTGCACTTGAGGTTGTCAAGGAAGATGTAGCCGGTGCCCCGGCCGTAGCGTGCCTCCCCCCAGGCCGCCACGGCGTGCCCGCAGCCCAGCTGCCTGCACACCACCTTGGCGTCCCGCAGGTCCCAGGCGTCGTCGCACACCGTCCCCCACTGGGACAGGTAGAACATCTCCACGCGCCCCTCGCACCGGTGGCTGCCGTTCACCAGGCGCAGAGACCCTGCGGAGGGGATGGGGTGAAGCAGCCCCGGGGGTGGCCCCTGCCCATGCCCACCCCAGCACTGCATCCCCCTCTCCCTGCCTGCCACTGCCTTGGGACAGCGGCACCCGCCGGGCTGGATCCCCAGGGCTGGCAGGGAAGGGGCCCTTCCTGGCCAGGTGGCCCTCGGGCAAGAAGAGCCCTGGTCTCTCCAAGGCTGGGCAGACATTTGCTGCTCCCCACGGCTCCACCGCTGCCTCTGCACAGGCAGGAGCACGAGGGGGTGACCACTTGCCAGCATCAGAGCTGGGGCTGACCCCCAAAACATCGCAGTGGGTGTTCAGGTTGAAGGAACAGACAATAATCTCTGTTCCTGGCTCAGCTCCGTCAGTCCATCACCTCCTCTCCCCACCAAGGCCCATCACCTGAGGTCCATCACCTCCTCTGCCTGGACCAGCCTTGGGGGCACAGTTTAACCGTGCCTCCAGCACGGCTTTTCCCCCTCCCGTGGGTTGCTCCAGGTCAGTGCCACAGCCACTGGCCTCTGCCCAAGCCACCTCCATTTCCACCCTGTACCAGTGCAGAGTGTCCCCAGGGCTGGCACCGCGTCCTCAGTGACACCTCGACACCTACCATCCTTGGGACGGTTTGGGGCCGACGTGGTGGTTGTAGCGGTGGCTTCTTGGAAATCGTCTCCAGCATCATCAGCGCCTGGTGCAGCAGGGAAGGGGTGGGAAAAGCGACTCGGGGGACCCCTGTGCCCCCCAGGGCCGGGTCAGAGCCCCCCAGCAGCAGCGTGGGGCTGGCTGCAGATGGATGCAGGGACGTGTGGGGTGGGACGTGCAGCCACTGCACTTCCAGGGAAGTGCACAAGCGGAGACCAGAGGTGGTGCCCACGCTCCGGCCACCACCGGTCACTGCGGCACCCAACTGCTGCTGCTGCTGTCCCCCCGCGGGCAGGAGGAACCCCAGGGCCTTGGGGCTCACATTCACCCATTACCCCATTTCGGGGACCCCCTTTCCTGTGACCAGCAGGCATGTGGCTGAGATCCCGTTATCTCATGGGATTTCTATGGACCAAGCTGGGCTTCAGCGGAGACCTGGGGAGCCCTGGGCAGCCACATCCATCCCCCCTCTCCCACCCAGCTGGCGAGGGAAGACCCTCGGGCGGGAGCTGGTGGCCACCGGGCTCGCTCCCGCTCTCACCTCGGCAAATGACCCCGGCGTCCTCGTGGTGGCCGCAGTTGTGCTGCCCCCAGCCCAGGTGGAAGCAGTCGGCCAGGCGAGCCTCGCCGCCGCCACAGCCCACGTTATCCAGCAGGATGGGCCCGCTGCCATAGCCGAAGGAGCCGAGGACGGTGGCGGCGAGGGCGGCGCCGCAGCCCAACTGCCGGCACACCACCTGGGCGTCGGGGAAGTCCCAGTCGTCGTCGCAGACGGTGCCCCAGGTGCCGCGGTGCCGCACCTCCACCCGCCCGCGGCAGCTCCCGTTCCCGTTCGCCAGCCGCACGCCGCCACCTGCGTGGGGGGGCCCGGCACAGGCACGCTGCCGGGGGGACTGGGGCTCCGCGGGGGGTCCGATGTCCCCTGATGACCCCCCAGGGGCGTGGGGTGAGCCCCCAGGGAACATGGGGTGAGCCCTGGGGATGTGGGGTGAGCCCCTGGGGACATGGGGTGAGCTCTTGGGGACATGGGGTGAGCCCCTGGGGACATAGGGTGAGTCCTGGGGATGTGGGGTGACCCTGGGGACATGGGGCAACTCCCAAGCAGCACAGGGTGAGTCCTGTGAGCATGGGGTAATCCCTGGAGATGTGGGGTGAAGCCCTGGGGGGTGTGGAGTGAACCCTGGGGATATGGGGTGAGCCCTGGAGATGTGGGGTAACTCCCTGGGGGCATGGGGTGAGCACTGGGCACATGGGGCAACCTCTGGGGATATGGAACGAGCCCCGGGAGGTAGGGGGTGAGCCCCCAGGATGTGGGGTGAGCCCTGGGGATGTAACTCTCTGGGGTACTCGGGGGACATAAGAGAACCCTGGGCATGTGGGGTACAACCTGGGGGCATGGGGCAACTCCCTGGGGTGAACGCCGGGAGCGTGGGGTGAACCGTGGGGTGCCGGAGATCCCCTGGGAATGTGGGGTGAGCCCTGGGAGAAAGAGGTAAACCCAGGGGTTGTGGAAGGTCCCCTGGGAGCATGGGGTAACTCACGGGGCTGTGGGGTGAGCCCTGGGGATATGGGGTAACCCCCCAGGGACGTGGGGCCTGGGGGGCCATGCCGGACCCCGCGCAGGACTAGCAGCAGCCACACACTTACTTTCCTGCTCGACGGTAAGGAGGGCGGTGGTGACCACCTCGGTGGCCTGGGAGGGCTGGTCCCTGCCGTCTGTCGCTGCTGGGACAAGCGTGGGGACACGCGGGCATTGGGGGGGTCCAGCTCCAGCACCCGCTGCCCCTGCTCCGGTCGGTGCCGATGACCTCTAGCACCGCGGTGGCCCCATGGCAAGCTCCTGCTGTGGGCAACCTCACCCCCCGTGCCTCACCTACGTGCAGCAGCACCCCAGGGTGACCGTGCTGGGGTCACGGGAGCACACAGAAGACTCGGTCCCCCCCAGTGAGCCCCCAGCCCTGGCTATGGCACAAGGGTGAGCCGGGTGGCTGCCGACCTCCTACCTGTGGCCGTGGCAGTGAGCGTCTGTTCGTAGTCCAGGGCCACCAAGGTGGTGAAGGACGTGATGGTGGATGTATCCAGCCCTGCGGTGACACAGAGGGACAGAGGTGACATGCGGGGAGAAGCTGCAAAGCCGTGAACTTGCTGACTCTGGGGGGCAGACCCAGGGTGGTCTGGGTGCTCCAGGGCGACGGGGATGGAGATGGCCCCTGTCCACCCACACAGCCCTGCTGCCCACGTGCTGGGGATGGTGCTTCTCCACCCCAGCCCAAGCACCGAGGTCCCGCCTGCAGCACCGAGGGGTCCCTTGCTTCTCCGCATCCCCGTGAGGCTGATCAGGCGGGGTTCGTTAGCTCTAAAGCTTCATTTTCCCCTGCCCCAGTGAGCAAGGGCCATGCGTGGTGGTGCCATCGGCTTTGTGCCCGGGCGAGGTGCCAGAGGGGACGGGGACATTTAGGGAGGAAAGGACCAGCCTGAGAAAATTGTCCCTTTTCTCCTGCATCAGCCTCTTTGTTCGGTAATAGCGGGAAAGGGAAAGCGCCAGCACTTAGTGCTCCCGTCATTAGCCGTGATAATGAGGGAATTCAGGGGGATTATTAACATTATAAATGGTAATCAGTGGAAAATGGCAGAAATACATCATTTAGGGAGGGGAAGGGGAGGCAGGCTGGGTCTGGTGGCGTGCCCGGCCCCCGGCCACCACTCGCTCCTTCCAGACACGGGCAGCTTGTTTTCCAGGCGGCAGAGCAGGGAAATGGCAGGCGGGCAGATGCATTTCCCTTGCAAATTGCTGCTCGGGCCGTGTCCCAGACTCTCAGCGCGGTGTCTCAGCCTGCTCGGGAGCGCCAGGATGATGGCAGATACGGGGAAAGGATGCTCCCGCAGCACAGAGCCCAGGTCCCTGCCTGACCTTGGGCACACCAGCATCTCTCTGAGGCCATTTCTCCTTGGGGACCGGGATGTCCCTGGATTTCCTCCCCGCCCCGGGGGACAGCCCCGAAGGCGATGCTCTGCCCCGGTACCTGTGCAGATGACCCCAGCATCCTCGTGGTGGCCGCAGTTATGGATGCCCCAGCCCAGGCTGTAGCAGGCGGAGAGGAAGGGCTCGCTGCCGTCGCAGTTGACGTTGTCCAAGAGGATGCGCCCCGTGCCATAGCCGAAATAGGCATTGCTCTTGTAATCCAGGGCTTGGCCGCAGCCCGCCTGCTTGCACACCACGCTGGCATCGCTCATGCCCCAGTCGTCGTCACAGACGGTGCCCCAGTTCCCGCGGTAGAAGATTTCCACCCGGCCTTGGCAGGTGTCGGTCCCGCTCACCAGACGGATGCTGCCGTCACCTGGAGGATGGCAGCACGTGGTGAGAAGGACATTGCTTTCCCCAGGAGGTCACCGCACACGCCATGGCACAGCGATGCCACCGAGCCTGGATCGGGTAGTGCCCATGACGGCAAAGAAACCGGGTGAGAAACTGTGGGGAAGGGACGATGCTTTAGGGCAGCCCGGCTGATGGGAGCCTCAGTGAACCTCTGGGGTAGGGTTTGGCCATGGCCACCACAATGACAGGGTCCCCGGGGCTCTGCCTCTCGGAGCCAGAGAGTTGGGGTGCTTCATGGCGGGGCAGCGGGTGGTGGGTGGGGGACGCTTCTCCCCACCAGCCCTCAGCCAGGACGGGACCCTGCAAGCAATGGCCGAGCAGCTTACTTTCCCCATCCTGTACCGAGGCTGTGAGGGTTCTGCTTGTCGGTCCTTCGCTGGCTTGCACGGGCGAAAGCTCTGAAAAGGGAAGTGGAGAGACGGCATCCATTGCTGCCCGCGCAATACGTCCAGAATCCGTCTGGGAGCGGTGCCCCCGCGCGCTGCCCGCCCCGCTGCTCCCCCTACTCGGGCATCCACGCCCTACGGAAAGCAAGAGGGTTGGCACCAAACCAGCCCTGCCAGGGAAAGAAAGAGGGGTTTGCAGCTGCGCTGCTCTGCCCAGAGCTGTCTGCCCGGCTGTGGGTGCAGGGAGGCGGATGGAGCCGGGACCTCGGTTGCTGGCACGGTGGGAGGTTGTGCCCGGCAGCACGGCACGGGGACCCGGACTAAACCATAGTGCTGCGCCGAGCTGTTGGGAGTCAGGCTCCCACCTACCGTGGGATTTGGATTCAAAGTCATGGCATAAAATATAGAAAACAACAGTAATATTTTGATTTTCCTGCTGGCTTTACCTATATTTCTTTTGCTAACAATGTTGTTTCAAGCTACTGGGCTGGGCTGGTGCAATTCTCCGGGGGTGGTGTGGGGAGCTGGATGGGAGCGGAGCCGAGTGGTCCGATCACTGGGCACACGCGTGCCCGAGGGCTGCAGGAAGCATCCTGGGAAACCCAGCCCACCGGCACGGCGAAGAGCTGGCCGGCTCCACGCTTTCCTCCATGACCACAACTGGCAGAAAGCCGGCTCCTGACAGCTTCAACGCGGCACGGGTGGGAGCGCCTTCCCTAGGGGTCTGGTGCTTGGGTCAAACTCCTGGATCTCCTCTGAGGGCCACCTCAGATCATCTCCTCGTCTCCTTCGCCAACCAAACTACAAACACCTGAGGGCCCAAGCTGCTCCTCTGCCCTCAGACCCATCTCCCCCAACTCCTTCTTCAGTCCTTCCGCATCTCCTCTCCAGCAGCTCCTCGAATTGGGGTTCCTGCTCCACCCACGACCTCCTTTCTCTGGTTGCTGCTGGTCCAACGCACCAGCCAGCCCAGCAGCCCCCCTTTCCAAGCGCCGCTTTGCGGGACACCGGGATTCACCGAGCAGTTGCAGCCGTGGGCGAGCTCCGGGTCTGCACAGCCTCACCTTTACTGGCTGTTGATGCATGGCTGGTGAGCAAACCCTCCATAGCTACGCAGGAGGAACGCGTAGGGTATATAGGGGTCAGCACGGAGCCGTTCCACTTTCACATGCCAAGTTCAAACGCTTTCCGCTGCTTTTCTCACCTTTAGGAACATTTCCTACAGAAAAGCTCAGCAATTTAAAGAAAAGCAAGTCAAAAGGGGACTTCTGAGTCCTGCCTGACTCAGAGGCAGGGGCGTGGGTGGGCACGTGCTCCTTCCCAGGGGATCGTACTGTAGAGGTTGCAAAGTCCCTGAGCTGGGAGTGACGGGGAGCACAAGACAGGCTGGTCACCCTGCGGAGCACCAGCATGCTGAGCTGGGAGATGACCTGGATTGAAGAAAGGGGTGGAGGAAGGACGCAGAGGAGGTTTGTCTGACCCAGGCTCGGAGGAATACAACTCTTGGGCTCCCCCAAGGTGTCTGCAGACCCCAGGACTTGCAGCCCTGCAGGCACCCCCCTGCTCTCCTTGCCCCCGAGGAACCGAGCCTCATTACCGTTGCATACAACAGCCACGTCCTCGTAGTGGTAGCAGTTGTGGATGCCCCAGCCGTGGCTCCAGCACTCGCTCAAGGCTGCCTCCCAGCCCTTGCAGTCCACGTTGTCCAGGAAGATGGGTCCGCTCCCTTGGCCGAAGGTCATGGCGGCCGGGAGGACGGTGGCGTGGCCGCAATCCAGCTGGCGACAGACCACGTTGGCATCCACAATGTCCCAGTCGTCATCGCAGACCGTCCCCCAGGAGCCGTTGTAGAGGATCTCGACTCGCCCCTGGCACTGGCTGGGCCCGTTGGCAAGCCGTATCTCTGGAAGGACAGGCAGAGAGGGGTCCCTCAGTAGGCAACGAGCCCACCCCGGGACCAGGAGGTGGCAAATACTCGGTGGGTGTCATGGGGAGGGCGGGAGACCTCTCTGCACCAAACCTCTGCTCCTTAAAGAAAATGGTGACCCTTTGCTGTGGCACAAGGCAGCTGTTGGCTTGCTGCTGCCCACCTGATGGTGGGGCATGGGTTTCTCTTCATCTGCTGGAAGCAGTGGACATGAAGACTCAATGCATCTCAGTACATAAATGAGATGCACCATCACCCCATCATCTCGCCTACTGGTGGCCTGGGCAATAACCCAACGGGAGAAGAGGAAAGCGGACACGTGGTGTCACGCAACGACATATGATGGGTGACAAGTGATGAGATGCAATTAGCCAATTCTTATTAGCTTCAGCGGACGTGTCCAGAGCTGGTCCCACGTGGGAGTTGGTGGGATGGAGACGATCTCCCAAGCTGCTGGCAGTGGGGAGCAGGCGTGTAAGCGCCCCTGGCCTGCCACATCAAGGGGATTAGTCGCTTGGGCGTGACGAATGGCACAGGGACAGGGACTCAGCAGGAGGTGGCAAAATTCCCCTCTCAGGATAATTAGCAGAATAGGGATAATAAAGAATCTCTATTTCCTTTCTGTAAAAGAAGTTTTGCTTTTTGTTGCCACTTTTTGTTCCAAACCAATGTGGTTCCTTTTTGAAATTCCCCAAACCCCATTTTTAACAAAAAAAAGGAGCATTTTTCAACTACAAAACTTTCTAGAGAAAAGCGACTTTAAGAGAAGAATCTCACCCGGGAACGGCAACAGCGCGGGCTCGGAGGTGGTGCCTGCGAGGGAGAAGAGAAGGGATCAGATCTCCCCAGCGTCCTCGCAGCGAGCAGAGGAGGGACGCAGCGCAAAGGATGACGGCAGCGGGGATGGGCAGGACCCGGCAGCCCCCCCGGACCCACCCCGCTGCTCTGCAGGAGTCACCCCCTCAGCCCCGGGAGCACTCGCACCCTACCCCCCCGGTCAAATACCCGGAGTGCTGGAGCCAGCGCGCTCTCCCGGGGCAGGGCTGGGCTCCAGGCTCTTCGCAAGGACAGCTGGGTTCATTCTGGGAGCTCTGAGAACTTGAAATTTTACCAGAAGTTGCTTGTGCCTTCCCTTTTCTGCAAAGACCTGAGGTTTGTAGGGGGAAAAATAAGCACCCTAGCCTAGGGCATCATGTCATCTGCTTCGCAGGTGGGGAAACTGAGGCAGCAGCACGCATGTGAGTGATTTGGCTCTGTGGTGGGACGGTGCTTTAAGCACCGGGTTACATGTGTGCCCCCCCTGCCACAAGTCCTGGGTCACCCGGGTTCGTGCAACTCCCCGAGATGAAGCGTGGCCAAGGGGTGCCCAGGGCTGCCCTTACCAGATCCCTGAGAGCGAGCTGCTCCCCGGCTGGCGCGGGGCGTTGCTGGCCCCCAGGCAGAAGGAGCTTTTCCTTCCCCCTCTCCTCCTTCCCCTCGTCTCGGGCCAGCAGCTCCTCTGGCAAAGCCGGTTCCGGCAGCAGCAGCCCCAGGGGGGTTGTGCCTTGGGCCGGGTCTCGGGGACCTTCGTGTCTCCCTGGCTCCGCTGGTGACTTGCTGTGGGTCCCAGGCAGCTCCCGCATCCTCCTGCCCCATGCCCCATCTCCCCACGGAAAACTCGGGGGGTGAGATGGGAATGAGGAAAACCAATCCTGCCCGGCATGGGAAACCCGCTGGAGATCTCCTGATGGAAGACGCTGCCCTGGGCATCCCTATGTGCATTTTAATTCATTTTTGTCTTTTTTTTTTTTCCCAATGAAGTCTGCTTTTTGACAGCACTATATTTATACGCATGTACCAACACACCCGTTGATGGGGGCAGCCACCTTCCAGGCAGCGCAGGAGAACTGCAGGCAGCCCCTGCCACGTGCTGCCTTCTAGTGCGGGCAGAGCAGCGTCTGCCTGCTGTGGGGCTCAGGACAAGACCTGCTCTGCAGCCCACAAAACACCAGTGGGTCTGGGTGCACCGGGCTGGCGTGGGGGGATACAGGCGTGGGCACCTGCCCCCTCACCTGCCACCCGTCGGGGTGCGTGCCACCTCACGCTGGGCGCTGGTGGCACCATCAGCTGCTGAAGGAGAAGAGGTGCATTAAAAACTGGGAGGGAGCGGGGAGGAGCACGGAGCACGGAGCAGAGCTGCGGCCGCGGCTCCTCGGCCGGGAACTGAGCCCTCCCGGTAACCGGAGCCCAGGAGATGCTGCCAAGGGCTTAGCAAGAGTTTGCCGCAGAAATGTCCTCCCACAGCCGGGAAGGAGCTTGGCAGAGCAGAGTGAGCAAGAGCTGGGAGAGGAGGGACTCCTCCGCCGCCTTCCCAATTAAACAAAACTGCTTTCGTGTAGCGGTGGGGGTAAATCCAGGGAGAGGTGCTGGTCTCCCGCAGCACCGGGGCTGGCGTAATCTGGGGGTGTCAGAAGGTCAGGGAGGGATCTCTCCTTCCCAGCCAGCTCAGGAAGGGCAGCAGCAGGTTTGCACTGCGCAGTGTGCCGTCAGCAATAGCTGGGGCTTTCCTTTGGGTCGCATTCCTACATTTACCCTATTTCTTTCCATCTCTTTTCCAGCCAGCCTCAGCGCTTCAGGGACTCTGGCTCCTGTCCACCACCCAAGGGGGTGACGGGGTGAGAGCTCTGGGGACACAGACGGTCCCCTGGTGATTTCTGCCTCGGGGCTCTGCTGCCTGGCCACACGAGAAACCGCGCTGCCGTGGGGGCCTTAATTCCCATTTAATTCTCAGACCTCTCCGACCAGCGTGAACAAGCAGCACCCGGAGGGAGCACTGCAGGATGCATCCCCGTCCCAGTCAGCTGGGTTTAAATAAGGGCTCTGAAAGCGCCCTGCCAGCAGCCCCGCACCCAGAGCTATGGATGCTCGGGGGGCGGCCGTGGGCAGAGCCAAAGCTCCCCCCAGCAACCCGCTCCCCCCGCCAGGCTGGGCCCCTCTCCCACAGTTTGGGTGTTATTTGGGCACAAAAACCCTCTCAGCCCCAATTCTGAGTGATGTGGGGTCCCCGCGGGGTGCTGCCAGCACGGGGCACTGAGGTCTCTGGCTTGTCTGGGGGGGTCACGGCAACGTGATCATTATGGGGGGACGGTGGAGGGGGACGGGTAGCTGGACCTCGTGGGTGTCCCCGTGGCTGCCCCTGCAGGTGCCCCAGGAGTTTGCAAGCCCCCGGCAGATGCTTGAGGCCAGCTCGCAGCGAGGGCAGCACAGATCTCCCGGGTACCCCGGGCGCCTCGGGCCTGAGACTCCGGCTGCACAGCCCTCTCCGGGCTGACACCTTCCAAGCAAACGAAATCCCTCCACGCTAATTACAGCAGCCAAGGGCTGATCAATGCCCGTGGCAGCTCCGTGGCCTCTTTTCCTACCCCTGGCTTGGACCAGCCTTGTCCTGCTTCGTGCTCAGCCTAGGAGCAACGGTGTGAAGGTCAATCCCTGCCGCTCCAGAGGCGGATGCCGCTGCCGTGACAAGCAGCGTGAGCCTGAAGGGGACGGTCGAGCAGATGAACCCCCTCCCTTTTGCCTTGCTAGGACATGGCCTGGGAGACCATTAAGTCGGCTACAAAACAGGGCTGTCAAAGAAAGACCTCTTAGCCCCAAGGGCAATGGGAGTAAGGCAACCGTCTGGCTGTAACTATGGCTCGGCACCCAGGAGCAGGGGCTAGGAGCGAGATGCCACCCATAGCTGGGACAAACAACGGCAGCGGGGAGCTCCAGCCGTGGTCGGGCGCTGCTGCCCTCCCCAGCCACCCCAGCTGGAGCCAGGCAGGCTGGAAAGTGATGCCGCGATGCCAGCAAGACCTGGGGATTAAACAGGAGAGACCAAGGGGGCAGAGGGGCTGGCTCGCTGGAGGAGAGGTGGGGAAGGACACAGCAGCCCTGTGGGCTGGATAACGGGAGAGAGGTGATGCAGATCACTTCTGCAACGAAACTGTGGAGATGCGAGGCTTTTTAGGAAGAGCGTTTGATCCCGGTATGTGTTGATTTTTGACACCTAGTCCACTCCAGTGCTGAAAAAGCAGTGGATAGAAAGGACGTTGTTAAATATTCAACATTCATCTCCCTTTAAGTCAAAATCAAAGCTCTGAAATATTCATTTGAGAGCATCCTCCAGCAAAGTCAAGAGACGCCTGAAAAAATACGCCTGGTATGTCTACATTAATGAGGAACAAGAGGAAACCGGTATTTTTTGAGAAGAGAGAGAGCCCTCCACAGTTCTCTGATCCAGCTTCACAAAGCCAAAAGAAAAGGGGAAACCAGCTCAGGTAAACACCATCCCTTTCAGGGCACAGCGCTAAGTAAAGCCACCAAATAGGAGGACAAATCGCCCTTCGTTAGTGACTGAGCCCCGCCCATTAATGAAGAGAACTGGGAGACCCCGGCCGTGCAGGGGACAGCGGCAGAGCCACCGGGGTCCCCTGGGGTCCCCGCACCCCAACTGTGGGCGCAGGCGCTGCCACCGGCAGCTGGGGGGGGGGACGGGAAGCTCCAGCTGAGGGGGTGGGAACTGAAAAACCTGATTTAATCCAATTACGGTGTCTGACTACACCTTAATTGCCTGCTTTCTGGCTGGCTTTGTCTTGGCGGGGCTTTGTTGAGGCAGGAAGGTGTCACCCACCGCCTGGCTGTGATTACACTGATGAAGTCACACCAGGATAATTACACTGCCGCAATGCTCATACGGACCCTCATTGCAGAGCAGGAATGGCTTTTTCCAGTTGGATTTAAACGCTTGCCAGCCTGGCCGGACAGTGCCTGCCAGGAGTGGCTCGGGACCGGTGTCCTCAGGGGACAGGTCCTCCTCCCACCCATGGCCTCAGCAGGACTGGTCCCACAGCTCCCATCCCTGGGCCATCATCATCCTCCCAGCATCACTGCCTGCTCCGGGGCTCAGACCTGCATTGTCCCCATTGCTGGCAGCTGCCTGCTCCAGCCGCCTGCCAGCCCTGAATGCTGACCTTGCCATCACGCATAGGTCACGGTGGGAGGTAAGAGCTGAACTCGCTCCCTCCATCCCTGTGCACGCTCAACGTTGTTGGGGACATCGTGATATTCCTGCTCATGGCTCTCCATGAAGAAAATCTCCTGACCGCAAAGCTGAGGCCAGGAGGGAGATTGTGGGTGCCTAAAATTACCCCCTCCTGCCACACCACTCAGGATCTCACCGGTGGGGCTGAGGAGGAGGAGGAGGAGCGCGGTTGGCATCAGGGAGAGAGGCAGCACCCCGACGTCTGGCCTCCCCGCACGGTGCCGGCTGGCCGGATGGGGACCAAGTCTCATTGCTGCGCCAGGGTCCTCCTGCAGGTGGGCGTCCAGAAGAGGTCGTCCCTGAAACATGCAGACAGCAGCGTTAGTGGTGGTGGCCAGGAGAGCCTTTGCCCCACCAAGGGCCATGCAGGATCTGCAGACAAGTCCCTCCTCGGCACTTGCTGGAGCAGTGACCAGGAGTCACATGAAAAATAATTCAGGTTGGATTTATTGAGAACAAGAGATTTTTTTTTGAGTGGCAAGATGAAGCTGCATGGCCACATCCCACCCAGGAGGCAAAACTGGAAGCAGTGAGAGCCTCAGGGCTGGGCCTCTGTACAGGCAGAAGGACGGACCTCAGACCCACCAGGACACCTGAACGCTGAGCCTCAGAGCTCTCACCCAGGGTCTTCAGCCCCCAAGACGTTCAGGGAACCGTCCTGTTTGCATCCACGTGGAGCTTGTCCTGTTACTTCTACGTGAGGTTACAAGCAAACCCCGTAGTACATATATACCATATACCCCGTACCACACGTGGGTAAACTGGGTCCCATATTAAATCCAGGCAGAATTGGGAAGGAGCTCCCCATCCACACAAGCCTGAAAGGCGCTTCCTAAACCATGGAGTGGACCTAGTACTCCACCAAGTCCTGTCACACAGCCCCCTTTGGAAAGGGACGGTGTTTCACTTTGCCCCCAGCCAGGCTGCCCCATGTTCCCCCCTGCGAGGCTGCTCCGGCTCTGCCGGTGACAAACACCCAGCCAAAGCCCAGCCTGGACGCAGCCATGGCCAACCCTCTGCTTTGCCTTGGCTCCTCTGCTCCCAATGCTCTCCTCCAGCAGGCTCCTGGAGACCATGCCCACCTCCTCCTGACGTGAAGAAGGGATCTTCTCCGTGGGTGACACAGCCTCCCTGCTCCCAGGGGCCCTTCCCGGCACCCAGCCTGCACAGGGGTCCCCATGGGGTGCCACTGGCCAGGACGTGGTCATATATGGCACTTGAGTTACCAAAACACCCCATCCAGTGCCTTGCACCCATCTTTCTTCATCACCCTGTGATGAATTAATGCACCCAAGAGCTCTCCAGGGCAGCTCTAATTCCTGGCTGCCGATGTCCCCCGAGACCTCCACACTAACCACTCAACATGAGACCTCCCTGCCGCGGCTGGTGTAGAATCATAGAATCACAGAATGCTTTGGGTTGGAAGGGACCTTTAGAGGCCATCCAGTCCAACCCCCTGCAGGGAGCAGGGACATCTTTAACCAGATCAGGTTGCTCAGAGCCCCGTCCAACCTGACCTGGAATGTTTCCAGGGATGGGGCCTCCACCACCTCTCTGGGCAACCCCTTCCAGTGCTTCACCACCCTCACTGTAAAAAATTTCTTCCTTATATCCAGCCTAAATCTCCCCTCCTTTAGTTTAAAACCATCACCCCTTGTCCTGTCACCACAGGCCTTGCTAAAAAGCCTGTCCCCATCTTTCCTATAGGCCCCCTTTAAGTACTGACAGGCCGCAATAAGGTCTCCCCGCAGCCTTCTCTTCTCCAGGCTGAACAGCCCCAACTCTCTCAGCCTGGCCTCGTAGCAGAGGTGCTCCAGCCCTCGGATCATTTCTGTGGCCTCCTCTGGACCCGCTCCAACAGCACCATGTCCTTCTTGTGCTGAGGGCTCCAGAGCTGGACGCAGGGCTCCAGGTGAGGTCTCACCAGAGCAGAACAGAGGGGCAGAATCCCCTCCCTCGACCTGCTGGCCACGCTGCTGGGGATGCAGCCCAGGATAGGGTTGGCCTTCTGGGCTGCAAGCGCACACTGCTGGCTCATGTCCAGCTTTTCATCCACCAGTACCCCCAAGTCCTTCTCCGCAGGGCTGCTCTCAATCCCCTCATCCCCCACCTGTACTGATATCGGGGGTTGCCCCGACCCACGTTCCCAGGGGCTTTACCCACAGGCCCCCGTTGTCTCCGCTGTTGATCATCCCGTGGGAAAAAGCAGGGAGAATCATTTCTGTGGGAAGACAGAAATTTCTGGGGTCTGATACGACAGCGTCATTCACCTGGGGGATGGAGATGCATACCCGGCGGGGATGAGATGGAAAGCAAACGGGAATGTCAGGCAGAAACCAAGGAAGAGATTAAATATACTAAGATGCCATTTCCCCTTCATTTACTGCTCCCTTCAGAAATTACTGCCGAAGTGGAGAATTTCTAGCTCCGTTTCACTCACACCCTGTTGGGGAGCGGGGTGGGGGCTGATCCTGCTCCCCGTTACAGCCCTGCGACCCCACAGCAGCAGCCCAGCAGTCCCAGCAGCCGCCCGACAGCCGCACTGGGACAGCAGCGTGCGCTGGTGGAGGAGTGCCATCGTGAGGATGCTCTCACACGCCGGCTCTAAACCCAGGCTGTGAGTCTCAGCTAAGCGGACGCCTAAAATTAGTCCCTCCAGACTACACGAGGCGCAACGTCTCCTGAAGGGATGGGCGCCGACTGCTGCTGCTTGAAGCATCCACTGATGGTCAGAAACTTGGGAAAGGACGTTGAAATCCACCGTATCGGTGACCAAACACCCTCCCTGTGGAAACCCCTCATCCAGCCTTTCGCTGCTCCTGGTTTTCCGACGTGGAGGCATGGGGTGGGAAGAGCTCCCAGGTGGGACCACGTGCGGGTGCCATGTCCACCCAGCCAAGGTCCCTCAAGACCATAGGTTGGGTGGGCTCCCAAGCCTCCAGACCAAGGCTTTGACTTTGTTGCCTGCACCAGCGAGAGGCGGTGGAAGCACAGCGCTGGAGGTGCAGGTTGGAGCCACCATGGATGGGATACGGCCCCGTTACACCTCCCTGCTCTCACCACTCAGCTCCTGCTGACCAAGGCCCGGGAGGAGACCCGCCAGCAGGCAGACAGCTCACTGCCGGGGGATGAAAATCAATCCAGTCCCTACGGTGGTGTTTCTCAATACTCCATTCATCCCTCCTGCAGCACCGAATAATGTCGCCTTTTGTCCCGCCGGCCCTCCCCGCTCTCCGGTGGGACAGGGCTGACAGACGGCCCCCCGCCACCCTGCCCTAGCCAAGCCCCCACATCATGTCCTGCTCTCGGGGACATTGTCATCGCAGGCCACTTTTGTGCTGGAGCCAGCACGTTCCTGTACCCTGGCAGGGTGGCAGCAGGCATTAACCACTGCAATGCTGCGCCACGGCCATCCCCAAAAAGGTAAAACCCGATTTTCCTCCTCATTCTGTGCTTTTCCACCTGCTCCTTCATCCTCATCCAAATGCTTGGAGTTCGGCAGCAAACTGAACCCCCAACCATGCATCCGACGGAAGAAGCAGCGCGCCCCGTATCAGCCCCCATCCTGCGCGAGCGCTGACCACCGCGTCCGATGCAAAACTTACAGGGTAGGAGCAGGGCTCTAACGCGGGACACAGAAAGTCCCTGCTTTTACCTCAAATAACACACACCACGGCAGACGCACTGTGCCCAACCAGCTCTTTGCCCTCGATGAAAACTCCCTCCTGCTGCCTGGACACGAGACCCTGCGGGTCCTTTGGTCCCCTTTGGTCCCCTTTGGACCCATTTGGTCCCCCTTTGGTCCCCCTTTGGTCCCCCTTTAGTTCCCCTTTGGTCCCCTCTGGTCCCCCTTGGCCGCAGCTGGACCAACGCCCCTGCTCTCTAGCTGTCACTTCTTCCACTTTTCAATTATTCAAACAACTTAATGAGAAATCACAGTCCTTCAGCCGCCACCACCCCGCCAGATCGTTACTTGTAATTACCATGCTGTCCTAAAAAAAAAGCATCATAAATCCACATACCTGTTTGGTATTGTCTTTCCAGTGTAAAGATGGGTACATTTAGTCCCAGAAATAAATATTCTCTTTTGAAGTAAAGGAAAGAGCTGGCTAGTTAGTTAAATTTTTTAAAAAACAATTGTTGAAATGAATATTCCCTCTTATCCCAGGAGAGAGGTGATGGGGATAAGGTGGGAATTTTTTCTTTAGGTGAGATTTTGCTTAGTAAATTAAAAAAAAAAAAAAAAAGAAGGAAGAGAAAAAAGATCTTATCCATCAACCAAACAGCTCCAGCCCATCATCTCCTTGCACCTTTGGGGACGGGAGGTGGCTGCTGTCAGCTGGGTTACAGCTCTAGCGCAGGACGGCAGCCCTGGCATCCCATCCTGGGGCAGATCATCCCGAAAGCAAAGGAGAAAGAGAGGGAGGAGGAGGGGGAAGAAGAAGAGGAAGAAAAAGGAGAGAGGGAGGAAGAGAGGGAAGACCTCTAAGGAGACATGGCGGGGAGGGAATGGCTCGGGTTTCAGGAAGGCAGGCAGGGACACATCCTTAAATTGGGTGCTGGCGGAGCCTGGGTTACGCCTCAGGGGAAGGGAGAAGCTATTTCAGCTCCTTCCCACCGCCCTCCTCGGCTTCCTGAATGCCCACCTGGAGGGGAAGCCAGCAATAGCCACCTGGCTGGAAATACTGCATCGGTGCCTGAGCCAGAACCGGGATGCAGCGGGAGCAGACAGCCCCAAGCCTCCTGCCCTGCCCTGCCCAGGGGACTTGGGGACTGCTTGCTGGGGACCCCGCTCCTCCTGCAAACCATCGTCCTTCCTGTCTGTTCCTGGGCAAGAAATTGCCTTCAGAGGTCCTTTGTTTCAGGATTTTTCCTGCCTGGCCACCCAAGGCAGCCCTGCTGAGGACATTAGAGAGACCTCCTTGCCACCTCCTTGCAAGCTCAGCCCACGGTGAGGGATGCCCGTATCCCGGGGCTGGAAACCTTTCCCATCCACCTCCATCACCTTGTGTGATCACATCGTCCTCACCACATTCCCGTTGTCTCTGTCAGCTCCCAACTGGGGCATCTCTCTTTATTTTAAAAGGAAGTGTGTGTTTAACCATTTATAACCGTTACAGCCTTTTAACCATTTTAATCATCATTGCAAGTAAAAGCCTGACAATGCGAGACTCTTGGGTCTCAGCAGCCTTGAAGGCAATGGAAAAAGGACCCCCAAACGTACTGGGTTTCCCAGTCTTGTGAATTCTTAAGCTCCCCAGCAATTTTAGGAGTCTGGCGTGCTTTTGGCTTTGAACAAGTCGATCTCATGATCAACAGGATTCCTGCCCTCGCTTTCACGGGAGGCAGCAGTTGCCCCGTTGCTCATTTGCTCCCACACAAAGCCCAGATCCTTAAATGCCCTTAAACGCCTGGGCTTCGTGTTTTAACTCAGTACAAAGCAGGCTCTGGCTACAACTGTCGCTAACTGCACGGTCACCCATCTGCCATGACTTTCTTGTAGGGATTCAGTAATTAGCAATTAGGCATTTACTTTTTATTTCGCAGTAGCAGCAAAGTTCTAATTAGCCAGCTCGCAAATGCGAGTTTCAAAGGTGCCTTTTAAGTCTGTTTTGCCTAAACTTTGACAAACTCTCCGCCGTTCTGGCCAGCTGCCAGGGCCCACGGGCTGGAAATCGTCAACTTCAGCATTGATCCACTTTGAACACCAGGAACGTAAGCCTCCCCAAATGCAAATGTGCAGGGGTAAGGTCAGCGGCCCGAAGATGCTCTCCACCCTGTCCGTGCTTTCTCGGGTCATTTGAGCAGCATCTCAGACGTTTTCCACATCTACATCGTTACTGCATGTGCTTTGAGTGGCTTGGCAGTATCAGGCTACGGGCTTATGCTCCTCTGAGGAAGAGAAAACACAGCCAGCCTTATTCAAGGAACAGCCACAACATAAGAAAGGCTAATTATAAAATTCCACAGGGCAGCAGGGCTGTTCTCTTGTTTGCCAGGGAAAAAAGCTCTTTTTGTCCTTCGTGATGGTCCTGCTGCCTAGTCACTCAGGGACATTGGTGATGCTCACGGGAGCTTCTGGAGGGGCCAGGGCTGAGCAGGGCCATGTCCATGTCCTCTCAGCATCTGAAATGTGCATCTGACACAGCCTCCTACGGCGGCGGGGTGGATGGCATCTACAGCAGCTGTCACCGAATCTCTTTTATGGCAGCAGCTCGGTCATGGGTGGAAGCTGGGGAAAAATAGTGGCTCACAAATCTGCAGAAAACACAGAACTTTCAGAAAAAGAAAAAAAAAAGGCTTCCCTTTTCAATTAGCTGGGAAAATACAGAGAGGAGAGAGAAACCCATTTGTACGTACTATGCCATTGCCAGGAAATATGTTGGCAATTTAGAAGAAGGGCCTGGTGCAATATAAAAAAGCCACAAGCTAAAGCAAAAGGCATCTTTTTGCTGGCGGGAGGAAAGGACGGGGCTGTTCCTCAGGACACCAGTTGCTGTTGTGAGCCATTAGCCAGCTTATAATGAACGACAGGTTTCCCCTGCTGACTGCTGAGCTAAATCACCAGGTATTTACGGGTTTCCTTCCCGCTGCCGCCTGCACTTTGAGGAGCACCAGCACGAAGGATGCTGTGCCTGCAGCTGGATGGAGCCTCCTACGCCTCCCAGGGCATGGGCAGCAGATGGGACCCTGCGACGTGGGGTCCCAGGAGAGGAGCTCTCACACCCCAAACCAGCCGGCATCCAGCAGCCTTGGGAGAAGGGAAAGATGTAAGTGCAGTACGAGACTATTTCAGTTCCCCTGTCCCGGTGTCAAGCCCTGCCTCGATGCAGCTGGAGCTGTGGTCCTCACACACCTCTGTGCTATTTGGTAACCCAAGTGCTAATTTTAACGTATTTTCTGGCAGCTGGTAAGCGCCGAGCGAAGGGCAGGGCTGCGGAAAGGGCAGCTGCAGCCCCCAGAGAGGCTCAGCATTGCCCTTGGCTGCAGCAAGCTGGGGCTCAGGGAGAGGTGCCCATCCCCTCCCCGGACAAAATCACCTTTGTTCCTCCCGGTAATCTGCTTCCTGACCAATGTGCTGCAGAAACCACCCCGGCCAGGTGAGAAAGAGCAGCCCAAGGACACGGCGCTGACAGGCGGCTCTGCGGAGGGCCAGCCGATCCGTGCCATGCGCTCCGGACAGCATCCAGAGCTGTGGAGGAGCAGGCATGGACCGTGGGGTGGAAGAGGGGATGGGAAACAGGGAGCTGGATCCCCTCGGTCGGTCACAGCAAAAGCACTCGCTGTGGACCATTAGCTTTGGGGTACACCTGTAACTCCCTCGCTTTTATGTGTCCCCTCTCATGACATTACCTCTCTGGGGTGAAACCTCACCCTACACTGGGCTCCCGGCAGCAGGATCCCATGGGACAACAGCCGCTTATATAGGATGTGTCCGCTGGGACTAGCACTCGGTGCTTCTCTGCCTGCGTCTGGCAGCGCCAGGGAATACAGGCAGCCCACTTCTGCTGAAGCATTACTGGTGATAGACGGGACTGCTGCAGCCACAGCTTAAGTGCTTTGAAATAGGGGCCAGCGAGCTCAAACCGCGCTGAAGCGTGCGATTGAGAAGCAGTGACCTGCATGGGGACAGACGGACTGAGGAGACAGACGGGGTGGACGTTGCTGCCTGCTAGTGCAGGAACCTGCGTGGGATGGAGACGCGGTGCCCAAGCCTGATGGTTCTTCCAGGCTGATCCAGAAAACCTCCAGCTTCAGGGGCGGCCTGCAGAACCTCCGGAGGGATGGGTGGCACGCTCGGCTGCCACACGGCTGAGCGTGCACTAGGTGGCATGCATTTTCAGGCAGAAACGCTTGAGGCAGCTGGGAGAGGGGTTGAGTTTGGGCAGAGAGCAAAGCTCCAGCCCCAGGGACCTGCCGGCTCCGGGTGGAGGGGTGAAAGCAATGGGCAAAGCGGGCATGAGGCAGGGCAGGGAGAGTGCTAATTAATTAGCACTAATGGCGAGGTGAGGACAGCCAGAGCAGGCGAGACGGGCACACGACCCAGAGAACTCAGCGTCAGTGGTTTCTTGGCTGGATTTTGCAAAGGCAGGGATGGAGAGAGACTTTTTAGCAGGGTCTGTAGTGACAGGCCAAGGGGCAGGGGTTTTAAACTGAAAGAGGGTGAATTTAGAGTGCACATAAGGAAGAAATGTTTTACGACGAGGGTGGTGAGACAGGGGAATGGGTTGCCCAGAGAAGCTGTGGATGCCCCATCATTGGAAGTGTTCAAGGTCAGGTTGGATGGGGCTTGGAGCAACCTGATCTGGTGGAAGATGCCCCTGCCCATGACCGGGGATTGGACTAGATGGTCTTCAAAGGTCCCTTCCAACCCAAACCATTCACGATTCCATGATTTCCCTGGACAAGGCAGGCAGTGGGGCGCAGGGAGGTTAGCAGAGCTCACAGAGCATCTCCCACCACCAGCAGGGACCAGGGAGGGACATGTCCCCTTCAGCAGCCGAATTCCAGGTGTCGGAGAGCAAGGTCACCCGGTAAGAGCGGGATGGCCGTAACAGACCCCACCTCTGCTTTGTCTAATCGGTCCCTGGCAGGGACTGGCAGCAGCTGCTGCAGAGGAAAACGAAACAAAATTTCATCTATTATCCTCTGCCTGCAGAGGAATTTCTTCCCAGTTCCTGTCACTTCGGGTTTGTCTGCTCAGGGAAATTAATCTGAAATCAAGTGGGCTGTGAATTCAGAGTGCCGCAGCAACCCCAGCACAGCTTGGACAGACAGTTTTCTAAGTGGCTGGGCTATTCCCTAGAGCACGAGGCTAACCCTGGCAATTTAACAGAGCCTCAAGCATCAGGTTTTATATCCATTAGTGCAGGACCTTGAGTCAAAACCACATGAGATGGAGCAGCCATGGGGAAATTAATTCGACAGCCTTCCAGCCTCGCTGCAAGAAAAGAAACAGGGAGAAGGCAAATATTGGGCTAGTTACCCCGGTGTGCGGATGGCTCAGGCAGAAGATGATCCTGTGTTGGAGGACTCGCTGCCTTGCATACTGATTTGGGGAGCAAGCAGAGGAGGTTGTTTCAGTGTGTGAGTGCAGGAAAGAAGAGATCCAGCTGAAAAAGAAGCATAAGGTACTGTGTTAAACTCTGTGGATTGTTAGGGTAAAAATCACATCAAATATCATATCAAATATTTTCACAGGCAGTGAGGACTATGCGGTCTGCATCCCTGTAGACAGCAAACAGGCTCTGTAGGGAGAGCTGGACACTGAGGTTCACCTTTCAAGCTCGGAGAGCATCGAGCATCTTTGCAGCTGCCCTCACACAAACTAGTTGAAGGAATTTGCGCAGGGGGGTCTCGGCTGTTCATCAGGCCCAGGATTCATGTTGTGCGTGGTGCCTCGGCTCTGCTAACCTCTTCCAGGGTGTCGGACCATCGTGGCATACAGCTGTGGCTTGGGCAAGTGAGGGAGAGGTATGAGAAGAGGATGACTGAGGTCCAGCAAGGCGCTTGTATTGCTGAGATGAGATCTCTTAGCCATCTACCGTGCCTTGCAGAGCCAGCCATGTACCCTGATGCAAGATATCCTACCAGATCAGCTCATGAATCCCTGCTCAAAAATAAATAATAAAGTATAATAATAATAATAATAAAATAAATCCAATGCACTCCTAGATTCTTCCCACAGCTCAGCCACCACCTGGCTGGTTTATCCCCCCCGTACAGCCCTGCCCTTCTCCCCGTTACCACTCCCAGTGCACCTCTGCCCTCCCACAGTCCTGCAGATGCCCTGCAGCCCTTGTCTGTAACACCCTGCAGACCCTGTACCATCGTCCAAAGCCCTCACCCAGCTTCCCTCATCAGCCAGGACCCCTTGCTCCTCCTTTGCAGCATCTCTTCGTCTTCCAGCCATGCCATGCAGCTCTGCCAGGCTCAATATAGTCTATTCTTCACCATCCTCGATTCTCCCTGAAACCTTTTCCTATTTAGTATCAGAGGATATTTAATGCCTGTCCACCTGTGCAACCACACGGATCGGAATCTGCTCCCAGCATGGCTTTATAAAGCGTACCTATCTATTTTTCAGGCTTGTGTGTATTGAGGTAGAAAGGAAAAAGTCTTCACGTAGCTCTTCTGTTCCTCATTACAGCTGCACTAGACAGGAATTCTAAGCACCTGAGTTGTAAATGTGAAACTTACTGCTTAAACAGACACATTACAAGCAGGCTATCAATCACATTTGGCAATTATTAGTACTTTGTGAGTATTTTGAACTCAAGTATGTGACAGTCCCATCCATCCTGGAACAGAGAAATCCATGGGCATTTACATAGGAGGCTGAACTGCAGGGAGATACGGCTCCGGAGGATTTTTACCGCAGCTGCAATGGTTTTGTGCTTGGCGCTATACATTTTCTGTAAGCAGAAAACTGACCCCATATAAGCTCTGTGAAGGTGAGTCCCGGGTATTTAACCCAGGAAGCAGAGTTTTATAATATCCCTCCATGCCTATGGTGTAAGGTGGTTCTATGTGGTATTTTTGCTATAATTATTGAGTCCAAGCGTAACGTACTTCATTTTTATAAGCCTTTTGGAGCACCTCTGGAGCACGTGTGTCACAGCACGGCACGGGTGAATCAGTGCTGCCGGGTGTAAAGTCCGAGGAAGTTTAAAGTCATTTGATAAGGACTGGCGAACGCTTCCTGATTTTGAAATGTCTCGGTGGTGGTTTTGACTTCTGCACCCATCAAGGGAAAAAACCCAGGTGGGCTCTGACCTACCTCCAACACAGTATTAAGAAGTAACCCACCTGTCTGCAAGGTGTTCCAGAATTAGGGTAGTCTCTAAATAAACACATACGTCTTGCAAAGGGGCTGATCAAGACGAAGCAGGCGGCTGGAAGGAAGCACCGCTCTATTGTTAGAGATACCTGCTGCGCACACGCGTTATGTTTAACGATCCTCATCCTGTGCTCAAACGACGAGCGTGGCAGTAATCTCCAGGGGGTTGTTTCTGATTTACGTGAACGTAAATGAAACCGAAAATAATCTCCTCAAGGCCGTAGCTGAGCAGCTGACCAATCCCTGGCTGCATGGGGCTCCAGGTGGTCACAGCCCCCCAGGAGTCACCCACCACCTTCCACGGGACGAGTCAGTGTCTGGAAAGCAGCTCCCACAGACAGCATCCAGATGCATTAAGCTTCATTAGAGGCCACACCTCTAACGAGAGGTCGGTGTCACGGGCTGTGCTGAACCACGGGGATAGTAACGATACCGGGAGCATACGTATGCCTAACGATTCTCTAAAAGGAGCAAATTCTGTATCCTGGACCCAAGATATTGCAGAACCGGTGGGGGGACAAGACCCCCACTCCACCCGTGGCAGGGACACCCACGGCCGTCCTCTGCTCTGGAGGCGGCCGCGCTGCCCCCTCCCTGCCCTGCCCTGCCCTGCCCTGCTCCACGCAAAGGTCCCAGCAGCGGAGCGGTGCAAGGCAGAAGAAACCCAAAGCAGGAGCAGGGTGGGATCAGAGCCACTCAGGGCATGGGGGGGAGCAGGGGCTGGGTATCGACCGCTGGGCGTCAGCACCAGCACCTCTTCATTAGGTATGACCAAAAAAAACCAAAAGATTTTAACAAAAGGCATAAAAAGATCTTCAATGGTGCAAAAGCGAGGAAGGGCAAGGCTGTGTTCGCTCCTGCTCTTTCCTTCTAACCCCGCAGCACTGCTGCAAAGCGCGTGGTTCAGTTGCCCCAGGATTTTTGGCAGGGACATGAGCCCCCCCCGTGCTTCTCCCCGTTTTCAGACCTTTGAGAGCCAGAAACCTCTTCCGCTCCGTGTTTCTCGCCTTTACAGTAAAAACCTATTTTACAAGTCCGTTAATCCAGCAGGCGATCCGCTCTTCTTCGCGGCTTCCCCAGCCCTGCCTCTACCGCCCGAGGCAGGCTGGCAGCCCCCGGGCACCGCCTGCGCAGCCAGGCTTCTCCTCCACCCGGGTCCGGGGGGCTGCCGGGGGTTTAAGGAGTTGAAGGGGGACACGGGAGTGGCGGGCACCCGCGCGTCTCCCCGAGGGCGCCGGGCCCCACGGCAGCGGGACTGCAGAGCCCGCGGGGCGGGGGTGTCTGTCCCCTTGTCCGGACAAGGGGCGATGCTGTCCCCGCAGTGCCACCGGGCAAAGCGGCTCTGGCCCGCCCCACGCCGGGCATGGGGGGACGTGGGTGCGCACACTCGGGGGGGGGGCACGCCAGC
>VYZW01050485.1:35681-84805 GCA_013401315.1 Balaeniceps rex
GGGGCGGGCAGCGCCGGCAGCCCCTTCCCTGTAGCGCGGAGGGCCCGGGCCGTCCGTGAGGGGCCTGCTCCGGGGCCGTCACGGCCGCGAGCGACCGGTACCGACGCGCGGCCGCCCCGGGCCCGGCTCGCTCCTGCCCGGGCCGTTTCAGCCCGCTCGGGGCAGGGAGCGGCCGGCCGGGAGCCGAGCATTCCCCTGCGGGCCCGGGGGGGCCGTTCCCCGCCTCGGCCTGGGGGACAAGAGCGCGATTCGCCTCGCACCGGGCCCCGGCCTCTCCTTCGCCCCCGAGAGGGGTCGGTGCCGCCCGGACAAACCCCCCCGTACCTGCGGAGCCCAGGGTGGGCCCCTGAGAGGGTCTTACCCCGGGTGTCTGAAGCGGCGGGTGCCTTGGCTGCGGTGGGTCTGTCGGTGCTGCCGAGGGCTTCCGCGGTCGGCCTGAGCCCCGACGGGCGGGCGGCCGGGCTGGCCCCGGGTCACCAGCTCCCCTTGGCAGGGCTTGGCTTTGCCCTTCCCGGCAATCCGCCTGTGCCATCCGGCTAAAAGCAGGGGAAGAGCCCTCCTGGCTCTAGTTGAAGCTTTCGAGAAGCTCGAGGAGCCCTCCGCACCTTGCCAGGTTTGCACCCCCACCAGTAAACAGTCGCCCCACAAATAAATAATCGGCCTCAGTGGCCAGAAGGACCCTGGAGCGAGCGAGTGGGATGCTGGGTTTGGTGTGATCCTGTGTTCAGGCGTACCTGCCCTCTTCTCGCTGCCTCAGCTTTCCTATTAATTCGTGCCTGAAATAAGCCCTCAGCCTCGCTGACAGGCAAACGCTTTGTTCTGCTTCAGTTGTGGTCTTTATTTTCTCCTCCGAAGGGAACTCTCTTGAGGCTTGTTTTGAGTGGAAGGAGTGCAGGTTTGGAGCAGTTGGGTTTTATTCTGTTCTTTTGGCTGTCGACCCAGCCACCTTGTGCCGTGAGGATCAGCAAAGGCTGGAAGAAGGCAGGACTGTGTTGAGGGCAGATCGATCTGTGCAGCTGGAGTTATTAATCCCCTCTACCACCTTGCTCTGGTATTACCCTTGGTTGCTGCTAGCTGTGTGCTAGTCAGTGCTGGGTGCTCGTCTACGGAAAGACGTGCTTGGATGCGAGTTATCTCGCAGTTAGAAGTGCGGCTCAGACCATGTGGGGGGCCCTGGCTGGGTGTTTTGGGGTCAGGGTGGCACAGGGCACCTGTCATGCTGCTCCAGTCGTGCACCCTGCACAGGGTCATGGGTTTATTACAGCCCCGCTGCCTCCCTGTACTTTATGTGCCCTCCTAATCCGTGTGTAATCTTTTCCCATGGACTCTTTGTAGCCCTTCCAGTCCCATCTCTCATGTGGTATTAGTGGTGCTTAACAAATCCCTCCTGGGCACCCTCTTTTCTGAGCAACCTGCTGAAAGGTCTCTGTTTTACTAATCTGGTGATTTTTATTTTTTTAATGCAGCCCAGCTCAAGGGCTCCCGAGGCCTCTTCTTTTCCAGGTACAAGCTAGCATATCATTTAAACTTTTATCAGCGCTGGCAATTTCAGTTCAGAAACTTAAAAAGGGACTTGGCATTTTTAGAAATCATCTCAGACCTATGAATTTTAAGATCTTGCATTTAAAGTGGAAGAAGATTATGCTTTCTGGAAGTAGAACAGGTTTGAGAATTAAACATGTCTTTCAAATGCTTTAATTCCCACCTTCCCCCCCAGCTTTCTCACCACCATTTGCTGGAGCTTGAGGAGCAGGGAATGAATCTGCTGGGAAACACAACCAAAATGCACCCAATTCTTTCCCTTTCCAAGTCCCCGATTAAAGCCATGTGGGCAAACATTTCAGAGGTTATGCTGGGGCGTAAAGATCCAGCCAAACAAATCCAAATTCAAGATCTGAGCCCAAGTTACAAATTACCTCCGAAGTGGAGGGCAGTTGGCCGGAATATTTAAGTTTGCACTTCAAGTAGTCACATTTTTGTTTTCATTTGGGGCTAGGTGGCCCATAGGATTTCTAACTGGAGCCAGGCCTGTTTGCTGAATAAACGTAGCTTTTAGGGGTTGTATGACTTTTAGCTTTTCAAAGGATTTTTAAAGCTCAAGGTGAAGTGTTATAGTCCATGGGATTTTAGGAAAGACATGTAGCTACTCTTCCTGGGTTGCTGATCTTCCCAGGACAGAGCCAGTGTGAAGGAGCTGGTGCAGCTGAACTGCTGCTGCTAGCATCCAAAACACAATGCTGGTAAAGTGGGATGTGTAACACATCCCGAGCCACAGCCAGCCATCTCCATACAGCTCTGTTAGCTGCCTGCCCCAAACCCTCTCTGCCTTGGTGTAACACACACGGCAGCCTGAGGGGGTAGGCTGAAAACCACACGAGCAGCTCTGGTATTGAATTTCTCAGCTTTTAATATTTGTGTGCTGCTGAATTCACGGAGAGGGGAAAGGAACTGGAACTTCAGGACTTTTATTTCTCTTGTTTGCCTTAACTCAGGAACTTGTGTAATTTTGGCTTACTGAAGCTCTCCCGCATTCCTCACTTCCCAATTCATGCAAACAGCTGCTGGCTCGAGCAGCGTTCAGCAGCGAGAACCGGCAGGAGGCTGAAATACGCCTCTTGCTCCTCCTTTGGACCAGCAGTCCCAGCACAGGAAATATTTTTCCATTCTGATGGGGAAGCAAATGTTGGAGCATGTGGTGCTCACGTGCAGCCGGTCTGGATACCTTTGCTTGCGTGTTGGGAGCTGGTCGGGGCGTGTGGTCCAGGATTCAAAGCAACGCTGCCATCCAAGGGGGTGAGCAATAGGCTTTCATCACCGGCTGTTCTCTGCCAGCGTCCCAGCGAGTGCGAGGTGGTGCACGAAGGAGGCAGCTCTTGGTCTGGGATACCTTCTTTTTTTCCATTTCCTGCTGCTGTGTTTCAAAAAGGAAGGAAAACGAATCGCCAACTCCCTCCAAACAGCCTCCCTCTGCTCTCCTGCTCTGCTTGTGGCTTTAGGATGTACAGATGAGTATTTGGTAACAACAACTTTGGGGAAAAAATGGTGTTGGTTCTCTGTTTGGGGTTCAGAGCACCTGATGCAGGTGGGTCAGACAGAAAACCCTGCAGCCCTGCTTTGGCTCACGCTGGTCCAAGGCGAGCATGGACGTACTGGCAGTCCCCGATGAGGAGATGTGTCAGTGTGAAACCTGCCATAAAAAGAGCTGGCAGAGGCAGGTGTTGGGTTTGATACCTCAAGTATTAATTTGCTGCTTTGAGCAGTAAAATAACTATCCTTGGTGCATTAGAGGAGAACAAATTACATTGAAAAGATCAGTTGCAGAAACCGGGGTCTTCTGTTGGTGATCTAGAGTGGTTTGTCACCAACACCAGTTGAGCTGGGGGTGTTCTGTAAAAATCTCAGAGCAGCTCATAAACTAATTTACAATGAATTCCTGGAGAAAGTGTTGCTTTCCTCTTATAAATGCAGACATGTGGGCATGTCTGTTCTTTGCTCGCTCTTTTTCTATTTCTTTTTTAAGCTAGCAAGCCACGCGAGCATGATGGATGGGACGCTCCACGGAGCGTGGGATCTTCCCCCATCCGGCAGGGATGTCATTCTCCGCACAGATGGCATCCTCCAGTGGAAGCCACCCACTGCTTCTCTGCCTCTTGGGAGACCTGAACTTTTCCATTTGACAGGAAGGAAGCTCATAGCTCCCTGCTGACTGCTGGGAGTTAAGCGAGCAATCAATGACGTGAGACCTTAGGAGGGAGAAGGCGACTTTATTTTAAAACAAAATGAATTTCGCTCGTTCACAGTCATACCCACCTGCTCACGAGCACCAACACGGCGATCTCCAAGTGGTCTGTCTGGCATTCAGGCATCAAGACACGTGTGTCCAGATGGTCTGGACAGGATTCCTTGCAATGACACAGCAGACAAGGAATGCCAAATATCAGACCTCTGGTGTCTCTTGGACAGCTTTGTGCCATGTGATGGCTTTGGATCTGCTTTTTTACATCCCTTGGGGGCTAAGAGTGATGGTGATCTTTTGTCTCTGCTTCCTGTCCCTTCTCTGTGAGTCGTTAGGATTTACTCGCTTCCCTTTGTGTCTTTATCTGGGTGTCTTGAGGCTCCTACCCCATTCTCTGTTCTTCCCCAAATCATCTCTTAATGGCTTGAGTCTCTGGCTTGAGTCTTTGTTGATGCAGGTTGTCCCTTGTTTCAAGATGTTCCTTGTTTTCCAACCTGAGAAGCTGCAGCTAGGTGTGCTGAGATCTTGAAGACGTGCTAAGTCACTGCCCTTGGCACAGGCTGTTTATTACGTCCTGCGTTCCTCCTGGTGCTTCTGTACTCATTCCCATCCATCCTTGGCTCAGATCACACTCAACGTATGTATTACTACGATTCACAGACTGTGCGTAAAGGATTGTCTTCTGGCTTTGTGTGTGTAACACTGCACGGAAGGAGTCAAGGGACTGATCCTGGATCAAAACTGAGCGATCAGAAGCCTGAACGGAGCTGATGTTGCAGCCCTGGGGCTCAGATCAATGAGTAGAGTTTGGGAACTGCTCTGTAACCAAGTCATTTGTGTGCACAAGTGCTCGGAGAGCTCCTGCTCACAAGCTGGCAGCTCATGTCGGGGTGGTCAGAGCGTAATGCTGCCAGGACCAGCGCTGGGCATGGGTGGAGAGGGATGCAGAATGGCCACTTGCCTTGGCATGCTCCTGGCTAGTGAGCATCTGAACTTGGGTCAGGGCTTACAGATCTGCCCAACGTAGATCAGCGGCAGCTCTGGGCTGGTTTTGTACAGGTCTGCAGTGACTGGTGGTGTCTGGGGTCACAAACCGTAAGAAGCTGAGTCTCTCTGAAGAGTTTTTGCTCTGAATTAGCAAGAAAAGTTGGTAGCATTGGCAGGGAGTCGGTGGTGGTACCTCATTTGCCCTCGACCAGAGGGTTTTGAGGCTCATCCGCTTCTCTGTGGTCTCCTAAATGCATAGTGAGCATCTTCTGTGAAAGGCTGAGCTTGTTTCCCTCTCTTAAATGGCTTGTGTGGTATGGATGCAGGGTGGGGTGGATTTGGGGCATCATTTTCAGCTCCATGTGCTTTCTTTGTTTCTTGCTGCAGGTCCCCCAGAAGAAAATGGTGTAAAGCCAGCCAGCACAGCTGCCACTTCCAATCGCGGCGTGCCCAGACCTCAGGGAGGAACATGGCAGCAGCTCAGGGAGCAGGAAGCAGTTCAGCCGGGCCATCCGGACTCCCCGGTTCTGCCCCGGGGCACAACAGCAACTCCACGGCAGTGGCAGTGTGGGAATGGCAGGATGAATTTGGCAGGTGGAGGCCGTACCGAGGGAACGTCTGCAGCTACATTGAACAGGTTTTTCAGGCCTCTCAGCAGAAAGGCCGGCGTTCGGGGTCAGGGCTTGTCAGCAGCATCCCTTTGGGACATGCGGATCCTGTCTTGGCCCCCTACGTCATCGACATCCCAAGCTTGACGCAGTTCCGGCAGGATACAGGTAAGGGAGCTTCCCTGCCCGTGCTGGGGTTTTAATGAGGCTGCTTGTGTGGTTGGAGATGAGCGGGACCTTGTTCTGCACAGGAGAGCCCTACAAAGCTCTGCTGTCGCTGCTGGGCACTTCTTTGATGGGTGGTGTGTCTGCTTCTCTCCTGATGCTACTGGCTGCCCAACATATTAGCACGTGAGCAAATCTGCGTTGGCTGGCGTGAATCTGCAGGGCTGGGCACAGGCAGACGGTGGTGATCTCTTAAGGAGCCTCATCACAGGACCTCTGGAGCTCAGTGAGCCAGAGCCCTCAGAGCTGCAGACTTTCTTCCTGCCCCCACCCACATCCATTCAAGACCACTCACATAAAAAGGCCTTTTTACGATTCAAACCCTCCCGTTTGAATCCGTTATTCCCTCTGTGACTGGAGTGCCAGCTGCTTTACCTTGGCATGCAGCCCTGCGCAAGCTGCTTTGCGAAAGCCTGCAGCCCCCGTAGAACGCTGTAATGCTGCAGCAGAATATTCCCCGCACTTGTGCTATATGAGGCTGACTTGCTTCCTCCCAGGGAGGAAGGGCAGGCTGGTCTTAATAGCAGGATTGAGACCTAATTTTCATTCTCATCTCGTCTCTCTTGGGGTCGCTGACGCTAACAGCTCAGAATTTGCTGAGGTGACTCCTACCCTGTTTTGCTCCAGATGTGCTGAGCAGCTGTAGCTTAGAAAGAGGGCAGGGGTGGAATGCATGCTCTTCATCTCTGGAAAATCCAGGGAGATCCCAGACAACACACCACAAATGAATGGCTGCTTTGGAAAATTCTCCATGCATCAGTTTCCCCTCTGCCAACATTTTTCCCATCACCCCAGGACACAGTCAAGCATCACCCCAAGCTTTAGAGATGGGCAGTGCTCTGGTTTCTTGCCAACTGAAGCAATAAGTGAACAATATCTTGAATCAACTGCACGATTGGGCAATTCCTACAGGAAAGGGAAGTGGTTGGAGCAAATGTGAGTGGTCATCACAGCTTCATCTGTGTTTTTATTCTGACTTGGTGACCTTGGGGTTAGTTTTTTCTAGGGGTGTCCTGGGTGAGGAGCTTTCTTACTTGGATGCCTCGGCAGATCTGGCTCAGCATGGCCCCATGGAAGCCCTGCTGAGGCTGTGGCTTTCAAGCAATACAGCATGGACCACCAGAGCTGGCACCAGAAGCTGTTTCTTTTCTTGCTTTCTTCGTGCCAAACTTGTGAAGGAACCTTCCAGCCTCTTGTCCTTTCAGCCAGTGCTCTAACACATGGGCAGTAGTCCCGGGCCGTCCCTTGCCAGGAAATGGCCCAGTTTGGTGAGGGTGAGCAGAGTGCCTGCGGGAGACTGAAAGATGTGTCCCAGTGTGCATGGGACATCCTTCTTCACAAGTGGAGCTGTCTCTCCGCAAAGGTCTTGTATCTCTCCAAGACCCTTGTGAAAGATCTCAAAACACCTAGTGAATATTGTCCATCACAGGATGGTTTGGAGTTGGTCATCTCTGGGGGACAGCACAATACAGTTCTGGAAATGATGTTGGCTGATGCGATCTCATCTTTTGGACTAGATCTGTGGTTGAGTCGTTAATAACAAAAAGGCTGATTCCACTTCAGAGGTCTGCTGCAGTGTTTCCCACTGATTTGGAGGGGTGCTGATCAGAGTGGCCAGGTCTGTGAGCCTCCCTCCGCAAGTACCTGTGTGCTCTGCGACGTGACTATTGGAAATGCTCTTGTATCCCCTTTCAGTGGCCCAGTTCTCAGCAAAGCTTTTTTTTCTCTGCAGGCCTCTGCCTTAAACATGAACCTTTCTGAGCAAGCAGCCAGCTGACCTTTGTCATGTGCTGGAGAAAAGAATCTCTGCAGGAAACATCCCCATGAAAAATCTTTAAACAGAGCGAAAAATAGGCTGTTGTATTCTGCTCATTAGCTATTAGACAGACAAATAGGCTCTTCAAAGGAAGCCAGGGAGAATAACAGGAAGCCAGTGTTAACGGGACCAGCATCCCCACCAACGGGGAATGACAGCTGTCCAGGGGGATCTTGCAGGCAGGATTAGCCGCGGGCTTCAGCTGCTGGTTGAGGCAGATTAGCTGGGAGAGAATGCAAGGGAGCAGCAGGAGTTGTCCTCTTCCCACAGCTGTTTGCCCACCCTGGAGAGGAATGCCAGTTTCCCTGCCAGCCTGGGGGAAGGGGGATGTTTTCCAAGTGCATGGCTTTGGTCTTGTTATTGACACCTAAAAGCTCTTCTCCCTGCTGCTGTTTTGGGATGTTAAAAATACAGGTTGCTTACAAACTCCTCAAGTCCTCTCTGTGCTGCTTTTAGCTTCTGACCTGCCAATGTAGCAGGGGCAGCCTTGCTAATCTCCTCTGAGATGTGTCCCGCTGGGGTTTCTGACACCTTGCTTTACCCATGGTAGTCCCCTTTCTCTTGGGAGCAGGTTCCCTGCACCCATCTCTAAATGTAGTTCATTTCTCACCCTCTCACTTCCAGCCCAGTCTTATCCCCAGGGGGACTCCGCATTCTGTTCAGGGGGTCACCCCTGATGTTGCCCCCCTGTTGAGGCCATAGGTTGTGTGTTTCTAAAATTTGGCAGGAACTTGTTTGCTGGATAGGAGCAGTCATTGCTAGAGTTTGCTCTTGGCTGTTTGATCTGCTTTCCCACACAAGATGCTGATTCCTGGCTGGGGAAGATCAGCTTGGTTCTGCTGACACCTTCTGCCCTGACTTCTGCCAGAGGAAGGTCTTGTCCCACAGGAATCCTGGGCTTCGTGGTTGAGCTATTGGGGTTCAATCCCAGTTCTTAAGGGGGAGGTTGCTGTGTTTCACTGGCTACTAATAGCTTTTTAGGTATGCTGATGAGATGCTGTCTGTTGGATGGTGTCACTGGAGAGTCCTGCTCTGCAATAAGCAGGATGCTTGGTGCTGCTCTGACCGCGGAAGCAGAGGTTGGGAGTAAGTGCTGGACCTTTCCTGGCTGCTCATCCCCTGCATGGGCTGAGGCAAGCCATTCCAGTCCCCAGTGCCTTCAGCTTTCCAGCAGAAACGTGAGTCCTGCCATTCCTTGGTATGGCACGTTCTGCCTTTGAGAGAGCCTCAGCCTTTACGTCAGCTCTGGAGCTCAGATCTGTCTTTCCTGATTTAGTTTCTGCAATGGCATGTGGGACATACCTGCACCCTGGGTCTCGTTATGGTCTGACCACCAAAGCGCTGTGCAGAAACCACCAGCACCATTTACAAAGAAGCCCAGGAGTGTGACAGGAGCAGAGGTGTGACTTTCATGCTGTTGAGCAGAATTTTTAGCGGCGAGGAGGCAGTTAACATCCTTATGGTTTGAGTCAAGTCCTAGTAGTTTCCACAATATCCCAATGCTATGGGGTAGAAAGGACAGCAGTGTGAGATAGAGATACTCGGGCCAGCGTGCAGCCAGCCAGAGCCTGAACGCAGGTAGAAATTGGGTTTTGGCAGTGTGGAGTCCCACGTGGGATGTTCTCCCTCTTCCTTGGGGTGTGCTTGTCGGGTGCAAAGCTTGCTTGGATTGCCTGCTCCCCAAGGAGCCACCAGCAATATCCTAGGGCAGTTCTCTGCAGGCTTTAGGTGCGGATACTTGTTAACGTGCCCGTTTTCACCTGGGGTCCTGGAGCGTAGTGTCATAACTCTCATGACAGCTTAGGAGCTTTATTTTATTTTTTTTCCTCTTGGTGCTGTTCTCTGAACTCCTCCTGTGTCTTAACAACTTGCTGCATCCCTATTCACCCCCGCCTACCCGCATCTCCCGACTTGCTTGCCCCGTGGCGTTTCCCATTCCTCTTTCTCAGTGTGGAGTGCTGCTGAGAATTTTCCCAGCAGCAGCAGTTTTGACCCTGCTGCAGGAACTGTTTTTGCAGAGCTTCTGTCCTGTTGGATGGCTTACCTCCCTCTTGTTAGGCTTTTTCTTTTGTAAAGAAAGGAATAAAGTAACCAGGAGTGAAGTCACCCTGGAGACCCAGGCTTCCAGGGGGTTTTGATCTCCTGCTGTTGCTCTTGAGCGGCCTTGCAAGAGCAGCATGTCTGCTTTCATTTCTCTTCCTTTGTCTGAACAGCTGCTCTCTCCAGTTTCCGAATTACTTTGTTGTCTTCTCCTCTCTAGTCTTGCTATATCTCCCAGCAGTCAGGAGCCTGGAGAAGCTGGCCCTGTCCGTCCTCTCCAAAGTCCTTGACCTGGCCCTTATGAAACTTTACCCACTCCCCCAAGAGCAAAATTGCTCAGACCCTTGTGTTGCAAAGTGGGAGTTTAGCCCCTTAAGCGCTTCTGCAAAGCACTTCCCGATGGTGTTGTGTCTCTATAGTTACTCTGTTGTCAAGGCTGTGGGAGTTGGTTTTTTTTAACCAGATCTGTGCCTCAGCCTGATTTTTTTTTTTTCTTTTTTTCTTTTTTACTTTTTTTAACGTCAGGGAGGCATATGTGATCGCTGTGCCTTTGTGCTTGGGTGTGTGTGTCTCTGCATCCTCTCTCCTTCCCTCCTTTCCCACCCTTCCTCCCAGCAGCTTTTGAACCTGTTGCCAGCCCACAATCAGATTTGGCAGAGGGACAGGGATCTTGAGGGTGTTGCGTTTCTCTAAGCTTCATGAGCAAACCCAGCCCTGTCGGGAAGAGAAGCTCTGTTAGTGCCCCTGCCAAGGGAGAGGTGAGGAAGGCCACCCTGATGTAGACACCGTAGATCTGTGCAGAAACAAGTCCCTAAGTCCAGGTTCTCCTTACTTCTCTGCTCACAAAATTATCTTTTTTTTTCCCCCCTCCCCACGCAGGGACGATGCGGGCTGTCCGCAGGCACCTCTTCCCCGGGGACTCCGCTGCCGGGCAGGGCATCATCTGGGAGTGGCAGAATGATGAAGGCGGGTGGTCCCCCTACGAGATGAATGTCTGCGTGTTCCTGGAGCAAGCCCGTGCCACAAACCACCAGCGAGTAGATCTTGGACCCTTGGGCTACAACTATGAAGTTGACTTTGTGGCTCAAGTCCAGACCAACAAGACCACGAGGTTCCGCCGTGGCGTTCAGAGGCGCTTGGATGCCCCATACCCGGTGACAGTCTCCCCGGCGCCCCTTCATGCAGGGGTGGCTTGTTCCTGCCAGCAGTGCTGGCTAAATGGTGGGACTGGTCCCATCACCACACGCTACCGGCACTCCATGATAAACTTTCCCAACTCTTCCGCTACTCATCAGGTTTCCAGTAGGACAGCGTCAGTAAGTTCTTCCAGCGTTGGCTTCGTGCCCTATAACAAACCGACTTTGTCTGGAGCAAGGTCAACACCGAGACTCAATGCACAAAGCACCTGGGCTTTGCCTCAAGCTGGGGGTCCCAGCACAGGACTGTCTGCATCTAATGGAGTCAGGTACAGACCCTAATTCACCTTTAAATAGTGTGCGTGTGTCTGAGAGACCTGCTGTACCTGAGAGACCAGGTTTTCATTATCTAGGAGCCTCTCTGTCCCAGAGGACTTGACAAGGTCTTCTCCCTAGACTGAGAGAGGTGTTTGCGCCTTTGTGTCTAATACAGTGGATGAGAAGGCTTCTGCTCTGCTTTTCCCTTCTTTTCTCTCACTTGAAATCTAGTCCCTGTCTACTAGTCTCCCTGAACCACTGGAGAAAGCAGTCAGGTTGAGATACTGCAGGTTTGAGGAAATTAAAGGTGATTTGTGGCATTTCTGGTTACACTTAAAAACAAATTTGAGGGAGACAGTGAATGAAAAGGAGACTTGTGAACACCCTTGTTAAATTCAAAATATGCAGTAAACATAGAGTGGAAAAATGCTGTGTTCAAAGCTCTTCCCCTTCAAGGAGGGACCACAGGACTTGCTGCATGTGGCTGAGACCTAGTGAGTTCTCTGACAAAATCAGGAAGTCCACGTTGGACATTTTTAAGGTGAACAAGCAGGAAAAAAAAAACCAACCCTACGACATAGATTTGATCAAGGATTTTTTTAAATCCGTTGTGAAGATGTTTAGAAAACCAAATCAGTAATTTACTTTCCCCTTCTTTTGATACCTTGAACCGTATTGATCCCTCTCTATCTGAAATCAGTGGGGTGACATGAGCAATTTGAGTGGTGTCCGGGCTATTTGTCAGGCTAAATGCTGATGTAGAGCAGAGGTGCCACTGGATAGTTGCTGAAGAGGTTCATTTTGCATATGTTGAGGTGTTATGGGGCTTCACTGTTGCAATGCTGGAGGACTGGAAGCACAAGCAGGACTGTAAGCGATTTAAAATCCAGCTAAGCCTCACCTTGTGAGGGTTGTTTGCCATCATCTTTCTTCAGTGAGCCTCTCCTGGCTGGGTGCTCAGGGTGGACTCTGGCTCTCTAGAGGGAGCTAGTTACTTTGAAGGAAGGACTGGCAGTTGTGGTGGTGCTAGCTGAGGTCTGGCTTTCCTCAGTTCTTTGAGCTGTCACCCCTCAAACGCTCCAGCTTGTATGGATGGGTCACCCAGGCTCGCTGCTGATGGCTCTTCTCTGACAGGGTTGAAACTGCTGTGCATCTCGCAGCACAGGATTTCAGCTCCCGTCAGTGGCTGGAGCTGATGGAGGGCTGTGTTTGTACCTTGCCAGTGTGGAAGGGCTTCACTTCTCTTCAGGCCTTTTGGCTGTTGCCAGCTAAATGAAAAGCAGAGTCTGGTGGGCTGACAGCTCAGCTCCTCTCCATAGCATGGGCTGCTGGGCCAAGCGGCGGTCAGTTATCCCCCGTGGGCTGGAGCAGGGCTGTGGCACTGGGCTCCGGCGGGGATTTTGGGGCTGGGGGAGATCAGCGTCACTGTTGCAAAGCGGGGCACTTCCCTCCGCGTTCTTGTAGGATGGCCTCTGTGAAGCCTGGACACCCAAATCAAGCCAAATCGCCACTAATCGGTTTTAGGGTCTTGACTCTTTCTGTGCGCAAGCCTTTGCTAGCAGAGGTCTTTGTGGCCTGTCTGGTGACAATACTTGCACCGAGTATCTCCCAGCATTAAACTGAGGACCAAGCAAGGGCTGTCTGACTGCTCCCTCCGTTTGTAAACTGCTGGAAGTGTATGGAGCAGTATACGCATTTCACTGTAAATAATCCAGGTGCTGAACCGCTGTGTGAGCACCTGAGAAACTAAAGGGGAACTTGCCAGGGCTGATTTACCTGTCCAAGCTATACCAAGTGAATACAGAGATAAGAGATCTAGAAGGGTGTTGAAAGCACATTCTGCCGATTACATGAGGCACAGGGGTTTGAGGTTTATTTTGAATCTCATTTGTATTTTAAGGAAGATGGTGAATCTTCAGATGTTTTCCTTAGTGTCATATCAGGACTTCCCCTCTTCGGGGTCATCTGAGTGAAATGACTTCCTGCATCCTGTTCTTTCTCACGGTCTTTTTCTGGTGCTTTCTTTGCACCTTGTGATTTTTTGTGGTGTCTTAAGCGTCCGCAATACTTCTCTGTTCCAGTCGCCTTTGAATAGGGCTGAGAACCAGAGCTCAGTACCGCCTGCAAGAGCCCTGAGTAAGGCTTTTGCAGTCTCCTGAAGAAGCTGCCACATTTCCCCCTCTCGCAGGAGCCGCTGGTCAGTGTGTGGGGCTGTTGGGCTGCCTGGAGCCTGCGTCCTTCTCCAGAGCCTCAGCGTGATTTGCAAAGTGACTCTTGGGGTGGGAATTCCTGGTAAAAATGAAGAGCCAAATGCTGCAGCAGTTGTCCTGCAAGCCTGTCTGGAGCCGATCAGGGTCTGGGTATGTTGTGTGCTACTGATGGGGGGACAGGCTATCCTGAAAGGAGGGAGGATGGGAGACAGATGTGAGAGAGGGGTGGCACAGGATCCTTGCTGTGAACTGAGCCCACAGCCCAGGTGATGCTGGCTAGGAGGAGAGGGACAGCAAGGAGGAGACCTGTGGATACCCAGCCAGGGCGGCTGGGGAGGACATTGTTGTGGCAGCCTGCTGGGCTGGGTCCTGGGAGCTGCCGGGGCAGCAGGCAGCTCTCAGCAGCTGGTTAAACCCTCTGGATAGGCAAGTGCCAGCAGAGCTTGTGCTGGGTTAATGCAACAGCCCTCTGGGGCTGGCGTATGCCCCCACGCTCCCTGCTCAGCTGCTGCAGCTCAGTCCCTTTTTGAGCACTGCTGGAGGTGGCTTTTGTGGTGGGAGCATCTGGTCCCCTCCACGATGGCCAGCCTGGGGACAGCAGCAGAGGGCAGAGCCCTCCCAGAGTGCTGGGACTGCTGCTATACTGGTGGAGGCATTGGCTGTGGACAAGCAATGCTGTGGCTGGTCGAGGTCTGGCTGTTGCAACCTGTTTTGCAGCTCAGCTGTTTGTGGTGTGCAAGGGGTGGTATCTTGGCAGTAATCCCTGGCCGAGCCAGCCTTTCTGGGGGACGTGAAGGGATCGTACGGTTAAATCCTTGCTGAGGACAGCAGAACGTGCCACGTGTGGAAGGCAGCAGCTCTTCAAGCGCTTGGAAGGGAGCGTGCAAGTGCTGGCAGACTTGTGTGACAGGTATCCTCTGTGCAAACACTGCACCCCCAGCTGTGAGCCTTGGTCCCCGCTCTCCTGGCTGCTGGCTGGCTGTCCCCGCTGGGGTGTGAGCATGCCCTGAGCATGGGGGCCGCTGCCCGTGCTTGCTGTGGCAAGTGTGACATGAACCCTTGGCAGGACCCGAGCCTGGCCCAGATGTGGGGATGCTGCTGGGCACTTGCCTGGCTACAGGGCTTGTCTGGGAGGTGGTTTTGCAGGCAGGACATTAGGAGCTGTCTTTATCTCTACAACTCCCTTTCTGTTCATTAACGCCAGTGTTTTCCACTAGACTTATCTGTGGAAGCCTCTGTTTTCCATACCCTGCTGCAGGAGCATGCGTGGATGGCAGATCCAGCCCGTGGCCATGCGCTGAGCCCAGACGAAGGCAGCAGCTGGGGGCTCACCCAAACGGATCCCGGAGAAGGGCACAACAAAGATGTGTGTTGGTGGCTCTTCATGGATGACAGACAATGTCTGGATCTCCAGTCCTTTGGGATTAGTTTTGCTGGGGGTGCTCTCCTTCCTCCCTCCCAGACAGACAAATTCACGCAGGGGGGCAATTGTTTTCCAGTATAGTGCCGTATGTGAAAGGGACTTTTTCAGCACCAGCTGACAGCTCGAGATGGCTTTTCCCGTCACCCCTGTGCTGGGTTTGAGTTGGAAATGCTGCTGGGTGGGTGTAATTGCTCCTGGCTGGAGTTACAGTCTCAGGCTTGTGAAACCCATGTTCCAGCAGAAAATACTCTCATTTCTGTGAATTAGGAGAAACCTGAGTAGCAAACTAACAATGTGTTTCATTTAATTCCTAAGCCCAGAACATTCCTGACTTATTTTATCCCCTAGGTTCCGCATCTTCCCCCCCCTTGGCTGGGCTTGGCGTGGTGTGGTGGTTAGTTCCCCTTCCCTCGCAGTTGCTGCCCCATCTCCTCCTGCATCACCGAATAGTGTGGCCTTTGTGGCAGTGAAGATGAAGCGCTAATTATCCTCCACTAATTATCCCGCCAAGGGTTTCTGTCTGCATCCAGAGTGCAGCATTGCTCATTCCTCTTAGCTGTGATGTGCAATTCCTGTGCTGGTCTGTGCTCAGAGGCCGAAGGGAAGGGAGCAGCGGGCTGCAGTGGATCTTCTGGTGTCTAATAAAGGTTGTGTTGTGTTCACCCAGCAGCCTTTGGCTCCAAAGCAGTCCTGGCGGATTACTTGCTTTTACAAAACTGCTTATCTTCACAAAGCTTGCAGGGATGACCCTGGTCCTGCCTCTTGGAGCTGAGCTGCAACTGGCAGAAGGGCTCAAGAGCTATTAGGGAGAGACTGAAAGACAGTGCAGTTGTGTACACCCAGTTTCTTTAGGAAACACAGCTAAAAAATGGCAGTACTGAAGAAAGCATCTCTCCTGCAGGGTTGAGAAAGAGGTGTACTTCACCCTGGAAAGCTGCCTAACTCCCTGTGTGGCTGTGACAGTTATTTCTAATATGCAGGCAGAAATAGACCCTAGTACAGGCTGTTAGTAGCACAGGCATGCCTGAGCTTTTGTGGCATTGGCGGTGATTAAATACATTTCCCGCTTGCTGGAGGGTGGATGCGGGTGTGAGAGAGGGTGGAGCTCAGGCACTTCAAAACACAGGTTTAATTTCCCCATGCTCTCAAGAGGGTCAAAGTCACTGGAAAACCCAGAAAGGAGTGCCAAGGCTTAAATAGATGTTAATATCCTTGGCTCTGCTGCTAATGTATTAAATACATGTGGGCAAGTTATTTTGCTTCTTGGTGCATTGGTTTCCTCCTGCGTATTAAACACAGTTAGTGAATCCAGCCTCCCTCACAGATGGCACCGAAATCTGCAGATGGAGCGTGCCACAGCAAGGGTCGTGTCCTTATATCAGCGCTGTTAACTGGATCTGTGAAGCAGGGGTCAGTACCTTGCTGCGTGCAGATTCCCAGCCACCTCCTGGTGCGATCCTTCCCATCCCATGCAGGAAAGTGTCCATCCCTGGGGCAACAGCTGCCCTGCTCCCCATGCTATGCTCGCTAATTACAGAGAAGGGCACTCCTGAAATGCGGTGAGGAGTGCCCTGCTTTGTAATATGAGTAAGTAAAGCTGTAGGAAGCAATCTTCTGGGGGATATATTAATTAGTGCCCCAGCCAGGCAAATCCCTGCTGTAGCTCTGCTAGCCCCTCTGAGCTTATGCGGCTTTGGGTGCTGGTCTAGGTTGTGCCTGCAAATAAGGCAGGCAGCTCGGGTGGAGAGGATTTTGTTTAAAAGTGTGGGGAATGGGAGCCTTGGGGAAGGATGGTTATAGTATTGTGCTCTTAGGAAGGGTCTGGTGCTGTGCCCCCAAATCTCCCATAGGGAATGACCCACAGTCAGTGCTTTGTAGGATCAGTAGGTGTAACCAAAAGGACAAGAACCTGGGCAGGGCCTTTCCTTTTTTCTCTCCTCCATTGCATTTTTTAGCATCTTTGTCTGTAGGCACACCCACGAGCTCCTCGGGTGGTGGTGGGGGGGCTCTGCTCGGTGCTGGTCCTGCCCAGCCCATTGTGACTTGTCCCGCAGCCCTGTTAGCCGGCGTGGTTCTGCTGCCGGGCGCTCTTCCTGAGCGGGAGCAGGGGAATCTCCTCTGCTTGGTGCCAGGAGCAAAACCACAAATCCACGTGGCTGCGTGCAGCACACCAAAACGTCCTTCTTTAGAGGGATTTGGTCTGGGTTTTGGCATCATCTTGAGAAGAAAGGTAGGGGAGAAACTGCTGTATGATCATTAATGTCATTGTACACTCGGTTAGCCCTGGGAAGGGGTTAGACCTTTGCGTGTTGTGGTAGCACTTGGTCTTAATGTGAGGCAGGGCTGGTGCAGCCCTGATCTGGGAGAAGTGTTGGCTGTTGTCCAGAGGGCTACAAAGATGCTGTGATACAGGAATGTGGCCTGCTGGCTGGTGTGCAGAGAGAGAGGAAGGAAGAAAGGGCCGTACCGGGTGAGGAGTTGCTACAGGCTTCTCCACTTCTGCTCCGTTAGGATATTGTGTACGTGCAGCTTAGGTGATGCTCAGCTCAAACCTGGCTGCCCAGTGTTTGAAATGGCAGCAGCCATGGATGCCACACTTCCTCCCCGGTCTTGTGCTTTGCTGTCTCACCGGTGTTGCAGCATCTTGAAATTCTGGAGAAGTGAGTGGTTTTGTCATGCTGAAATATCTCTGCCCCGTCTGCCTCCTATAGCAGATTGACACGCTCTGCTTATGGGAAGCAGTGATGGCAAATCTTATCAGGATCTTCTTCCTGAATCTTAGAGAACAGTGTCTTATTTTGCATCCCTTTCTTCACAACCTGGTGACCCCTGCTGCACTCAGTCATCTCTGGCATACAGAGCAGCAGGAGAGCAGGAGCTGCAGTGAATGGCAGGACAAAATTCCAGGACCTGATCCCAGCCTAGCTCTGTCTCTCTCTCAAGAAGCCAGCGCTGGGATGGTGATACTGGAGTAGCTTGAGTCTGAGCAGCTTGAGTCTGAGCTGGTGGACTAAATACATCTGTCGGTGCTGCTGGCGATTTGAGGCACAGCCCATGTTATACTACAATAGCAATATCCTTCCCTGTTACCTCTTCCCCTTCCTCCTCCAAAAAAACCCCCTTCAGAGCCAGGGTAGACTCTGAGTAGTGTTTATGCACCTTTTTTAGCATGGCAACACTTCCTCCCATGCGCCGTGGCTGCAAATCTACCCAGGCAGTGTTGTGGCAGAGGTACCTCAAAGCAGTGTGGTTTTCCCTTGATTTCATCAGCCTTACGTCTGGGCTTTCTGCAGACATAAAAGAAATCACAGCGCGTGGCAGCCCTGCCGGTACGTTCGCACGGTGTTGAGCGGATGGGTCAGCACAACCTATGACGTTGTTAGCTGAGGTGCTGCTATCTGAATGTGCATGTGTTTACCCCATGTGAAATAAGTTTGGTTCCTCCATCGTCACATCAGTTGGCCTAAAGCCTCCAGCAGTCAAAGCTGACACACTTTGCCTTTACACCAGGAGTGCAGCTGGTCAGCGACTGTTTCCTGGCTGACGGATGGTAATTTATCTGCAGTGCACTCACAGCTTCCAAAACTTGATTGCTTGCAAAACACATCAATTGCTTATCCATTTCCCTCTGCAAATCCCAAGGGCTCTTCTCCGTAGAAGCTCTAGCTCCTGGGTGACTTGGACTCGAGCCTTGCAATGCAGGAAAGAAGAGTGAGGAATTTCTCTGCTGGTCTTCTCAAAACGTTGTTACCAGTGATCGTCTTCCCAGGGCAACTCTGGGTTTGCTTTCTTCAACCTCAGGTGTGATGACCTCGTGCTCCAGCCCTTTGGACAGATCCCCCGCTGCCCATCTGCTTTCCTGGCAGAGCTGAAGGTTCAGCTTTGTGCTCTGCTGTATTTTTACCTTCCATGGGGAAGTGAAAGCACCCAAGGTGGCTGCTGTGGTTCATGGTGTGACGATGAAGCACAAGCTCTTCAGTTTCAGTCACATGCAGCATCACAGACTGGGGTGGAGGGGGTGCCCAGGCACCGTGTTGTCTTCTCAGCTGCTCAGCTGGAGGAGGGAAGGAGGGGAGGTCCAATGCCTCTCTGAATTTGGGGGGCAGGTCTCTCAAGTTCCTTTTCATTATCTGGTCCTCAAATACCCTCCTTGTCTGCATCTGGAGAGAGAACAGCCCCGCTACAAGCCATCATCTGAAGAGGATCATAGATAGGAGCAGAAATGAAGCAAAGGGATGAGATAGAGAAGGAGGAGGGAAATACCTGAGAAAGAGCTGTGATGAAGAGACTGAATCATGAAAGAAAAAAGTCACAAGGAGGAGTCACAGCATCTGATTCAAAGCCCTTTGAAATTGAGGGGAGGATTTCTACTGTATTTGGTGGTTTTGAATTGAGCTGTAGCAAGAACAGTCCATTGCATCATTTGAAGACATTGCAAAATTGGGGGCAGCGGAGGGGAAACACAGTCTTTGAAAGGGACAGAAGGGAAACCTCTGTGGTCTGGAGAGCTTTTTAAGGGTCTGGAAGAGCTGGTCTCGCTTGGCCGGGCTGTCAGTGCAGCACCAAGCCCTGGGTCCTGCCTGGGGGTTTCTTCGGGGAGCTCAGCGCGCGTGTGGGAACCTATTTCAAACTGCGGCAGGTAGGAGAAGAGGGAGGTGGGGGATGTGTCACTGTCATCAGGGTAGAAGATAAGCATGTGTGGCTCCCAAATCGTTTCAGCTCTGGTCATTGTTATGGAAATGTGGGCAAAGATTTTAGCAAGGCTGAAAGGAGGGACCTCTGCCTGTGATGCTATTTTGGGCACAGTGACAGCTCTTGAATCCCAGCTGAAGAGAATTAGGTTCCCCCTAGATAGTGAACGGCATTTGGGCACTTGACCACCTTAGTCTGCTCTATGAATTCCTAAGAAGCTGTCCAGGTTTGATGTAATTTTGGGGAGACCTTGGAGGTGATTGTCTGAATGCACCATGTGTTAACTGCAGCTGATGCTCATGAGCCTGCATCCATCCCAGGCACGTGTGCCACCTGAGACAACGTTCGCGGGTGGCTTCTCTGTGCCAACACGCTGGATTTCAGATGTTCCTGCTCTGCTCATGTGGATCCAGCTTGCTTTCTCGTCTAGTGATCCCCTCATCAGCTTTCATGCTGCTGCTCACCCTTTCCTTCCTAACTCCTGCCATCAGCTAATTGCATGACCTTGGCTGCCCGTGTATCCCAAACTAGCTTGAGATGCAGCTGTCAGTGCTGGGAAACACTGCCAAAACAAGTAGGTTAGGAACCTGAAGGGAATGTTTGGTGTCCAAATCCTCTTGATTTCCAAAGGAAGGTGGGTGCCAAACTCTTCTAAGTCTCCTTCAACCTTTCCTCCCTTGCTTCCACGTCTTGCAGTAACCCCTTGGAAGCGCAGGGAGAGTCAAGACTTTATTCTGTTCAACCCAGGGCTGCAGCTGCATGTGCTCGAGCACTCTTCTTGGCCTTTCTCTGCCTCAGTTTCCCCATCTGGAAAGCAGTGGGTGGTGATAATGCCTGTTTCCTTTGATCTGTACAGCTTCAACTTCTCATACAGCATGGGGGTTCATGCTCTGGTGAGCAGTGTTTCTCTGGCTGGAGTCCAAGTCACCAGGAAGGTTTAAGATGAACTTTGCTGCATCCCAGCAGTTACTGGCTGTGTACTCATGCCACGGACCTGCTGGTGCTGCAGTCTGTTATAGTGCAGGTCAGCTGCTCACGGGAAGCTCTGTGGTGGAGCAGCAAGAGCAGGGATGTATCACAGGATGAGAGCAGGGGTTTGAGAGCAGGGGTTTGAGAGCAGGGGTTTGAGAGCAGGGGTTTGAGAGCAGGGGTTTGAGAGCAGGGGTTTGAGAGCAGGGGTTTGAGAGCAGGGGTTTGAGAGCAGGGGTTTGAGAGCAGGGGTTTGAGAGCAGGGGTTTGAGAGCAGGGGTTTGAGAGCAGGGGTTTGAGAGCAGGGGTTTGAGAGCAGGGGTTTGAGAGCAGGGGTTTGAGAGCAGGGGTTTGAGAGCAGGGGTTTGAGAGCAGGGGTTTGAGAGCAGGGGTTTGAGAGCAGGGGTTTGAGAGCAGGGGTTTGAGAGCAGGGGTTTGAGAGCAGGGGTTTGAGAGCAGGGGTTTGAGAGCAGGGGTTTGAGAGCAGGGGTTTGAGAGCAGGGGTTTGAGAGCAGGGGTTTGAGAGCAGGGGTTTGAGAGCAGGGGTTTGAGAGCAGGGGTTTGAGAGCAGGGGTTTGAGAGCAGGGGTTTGAGAGCAGGGGTTTGAGAGCAGGGGTTTGAGAGCAGGGGTTTGAGAGCAGGGGTTTGAGAGCAGGGGTTTGAGAGCAGGGGTTTGAGAGCAGGGGTTTGAGAGCAGGGGTTTGAGAGCAGGGGTTTGAGAGCAGGGGTTTGAGAGCAGGGGTTTGAGAGCAGGGGTTTGAGAGCAGGGGTTTGAGAGCAGGGCCCAGCATCCAGCCAGGAAGAGATGGAGTTGGAGACAGCTACCTACAACATAGATCTGCAGTCTACCTTAGAGATAAGCAAACCTGCTAGATCACTTTGGCAAGGACTGGGGTCCTTAAATGTAGCTGCTGGACCAGTGGGCAAAGGGTGTATGGGTGGGGGTCCCAGGTGGGGCTCATCTGAGCAATTAATCCCCATTAATGTGTTCAGGGCCCTGGCGCTCAGGAGGGAACAGTGTGCTGCTGAATTGTCTCTGTTGTGTTAGTGATTGATCCATGCTGTTGAACTTGTCTCTTTTTCTTTTCTCTCTCCAGCACCCCAAACCTGCCAGTCAAGATGCCCAAACCCAGCAAGGTGAACCAGGCCCTGGCAGGTAAGGATCCTGCTCTGTGCTGTCCCTAGGGTAACATGAGCAAGCGGTTTACCTTTCTGTGGCACTTAACTTTCCTTTGTTAGTTTTTAGGAAGAGTCTGAAATGTTGCTGGCATTTAGGGTTTTAAGCCCAAAGACTTTTCAGAAAGGCAAAGAGCAAATTTTGGGGGGAGAATGGGATGGTCAAACCTCGGTAACTGTTTTTCTCATTGGTGCTGGTCCTGAGGCTCTCAAAATGAGTGGGTTTATGTGGGGTTTGGGTATTCATCTTCTCTCATGGGTGTGGATGAGCAAGTAGCAGGGGGAGCACATGGATCAAGCTCAGTGCTAGCTGTTGCTCGCTGCTTTTCTTCAAGCCAAGGGGGAAGAGTGGTGTGAGATAGTGTGTGGTTTTTAATATGATTTTTTTAAACGTGATTTTATTACAAAAGCTCAGGTGGTCTTTAGCTTAAAAAATGGTTGTGATGCCTTGTCTTGGGGAAAGGAGGGGACAGAAGTTGAATGAGACATTGTCTCCTGTGGCAGCAGAATACAGGTTTGCTTGTTATCGTCCAAACCTGTGAATAAGATACTAAATATACCCGAGGAGTGTGTCTGGGAGGGATGAAAGTGCTAGTTTTCAATGCTTCTTTTCAGAGTAGATTTGCCTGTTAAACATGAAATGGCGTTGCCTTGAAAACGACAACTCGCACTTGCAGCTTTCAGTGGAAGCGTTTTCATGCCAAAAACCGTCGGCGCGTTTGCTCTGTTCTGACTCAGCCAGCGCCATACCACAGGACCCTGGTGTGGTGGTGCCTGGGGAGATGGGTGTTCTGCCGAGAGCAGATGTATTCTCCGTACTGACACTGACTGTGCGCTCGAAATCGTATCGTAATGTAACGTGGTAACCCAGGGTTAGAGGAGTGGGGAAAAGACCTGGTGTATGGTATTTTCTGGGGTTTTCTGCACAAGTTCGGGCACTACAGAATATCTGTTAACCCTCTCCTTCCTCTGGTTCTTGTCCATGCATGGTCTGTTGAGGTTATTAGCTCCTTGGACACCAAACTTGCTCCCGAGCACGTAGAGACAGTTCTTGCTCTTAGAGAAAACAGTTACCACCTTATTCCAGGAAAGGTGATGGTGTTTGGTCTCCTCTCGAGTGGATTTTTAGGCCTTACCCTGCCTAAAAATGACCCCCAGGGTTGATGTTTCCAGTCATCTAATGTTGGTACCATCATGAAAACTCTGCCTTGCGTGTCTCTGTAGCCAAACAGGTACTGCGTAAAGACTAATACTGGGTGTCCTCTGACAGCGAGCAGCCCATCTGTCTCCCCGTTAGCAAATCAGTCTTTGTGGAAATGAGGTGTAAAGTCAAGCTCAGACCTTGTCTAGGTGGATGACCTGAGCAGAAGAACTCCCCTTGCTTATAAAAGCTCTGAGTTTCATCCCCTGGCTATTAGCACTGACTGTGTAATTAGGTACTTAATCACATAAAGGTAAATACAGCAAAGAAATGAAGAGCCCTGGTGAACTCAGGCTGTGTTAATGTCGTTAACGGTGATCTCATTCTAGATGTGCAAGTCATCCACTGTTTATTTGGAAGAGGTGAATACGCATGGTCCATTTATGCCTTGTGTGTGTATATATATATATATTGCATATATCTATATGCATAGATATAGATATAAAAGGCTGCAGGAGAGCTCAGTAAAATAAGCCATTTACCACCACTTAATAAAGTAAAATGGCAAGGTTAAGTTTGTAATTGATATCTGTTGTTGGAGGCTGGGGGTGCAAAAGAGGGAATAATTATTCATTTTAATAATCTCTAACTCTCCACGAGGCAGCTAGCAAGAGGCACGGTGAGTTGCAGGGGAGTGCAGGGCTGCATGGGCTGGGCTGAGCGTGGTCAGCACAGAAGCAACTCCCTGGGGCCAGCGTCGCCTTCAGATCCAGGTCTTCATAGGACACAGCTTTGATCAGCGCTGTGCTGCCTTCTGCCAAATGTGACAGACCTCAGAGGTGCAAGGGAGGAGAAAAGTCTGAATTTGAGTCTGTCCTTAAAATCACATGGAAGCGGAGGAGAGATCTGGACAAGTTAATTAGCAAGCAAAAGGAAAATAAATCTCTGGGAACATTTCCGGTAAAAAGCAAGCAGCAGAGTTCTGGTAAAAAGGCCAAATTTTATCACAGTGTTTATTAGCTGTGTCTTTAGGGACACCTTCTTCCCCTCTATGCTCCACTCTCTGTTTCTAGGACCTCTTCTGGGAAGTGGTATTTTGTTCATATTTAAAATCCTGCAGATGGTGTTTGACTTACTTATTATTCAGGTTATTCTCTAACACGCAGGCTGGGCCCCTTTTGTTCCTCCGGTCCCTGCTGCACAACCGCTTCCTTCAGCATCAGTGGTGGAAAGGCGGGGGACCCAAGGGCTCCGTGATGACGTGGGGGAGAGGGCAGTCTCAGATAGGAACTGAAGAAGGCTTTATTCTGGGAAGTGTGTCCAGAAGTCTCGCAACCCTTGGTCTCCGTCCCGAGGTGCCTCTCACCAGCTTTGGCTCTGGTTTGACACAGGAGAAATAAGATCCCTGAATCTTGTGGGCGATCTCAAGAAATGCTGCAGGTGCATCTCTTAGATGCAGAGGGAATTTCTGGTGGATAAACAAGAGATGGGGATGCTGCGGGTCTCAATGAGAAGCTGGGTTTCATTTGTGTGATGAGTGCCTGGGGATTTGAGTGAGGGATTTATAATGCTGTCAACCCCTTGTCTTCCAAAAGCACCACTCGGGATCCCAGAAATTATGAAGCTGACTCTAAAATCATGTTTTGTACAAAAAAGAAATTTCTTTTTCCTTGCTTTCTGCTGTTTTAATGCTTCAAGGTACATGTGGAAACTTGGCTTTTAAGCTTTTTATTTCCCCCTCAGTATTTGGTTAGTATGGTGAAATGCCACAATAGAGGTCTGCGCAAACTGTTGAGCCACAGTGTTGGTGTTTAAGGATCAGCTGGACTAACATCTCTTGGGAATAATGTAGTTTAGCTGTGTGCCTTGGGGCTGGGGGGTGGCCTAGGCGGTCATATGAAGGCCCTTCTAATACTATTTTTAAGATGAAGACCAGGAATCAGCTTTTTATTAAATGAAACTGAGTGTTTCTCATTCACAGGTTTCCTAGAGCTGGGGCATTTGGGAACATGCCAACCATAATAATTTTGCTGGTGCATATAATTGTACAAATTAGCAGTGCTTCTCTGAGATCTCACGTTATTTGAAGGCAAGCTTTGCTCTTTCCCCTCTACCTGCTTAAATCCGGGACTGGAACCAAAGGCACACCAGTCTGAGGTCTGTGCAAATACAGATCAGTAGCCAGAGCCGGTGACTGGAGCGGCATGTTAGGCTGGGTATGTGAGCAAGCGGGTGGTCAATGCTCATACGTTATGTAAGGGTGTTTTTCCCATGCTCAGCTTCTGCACCGGATATTACAAAAGCGCCTTATTTACATGGCAGGCTGAGAAAAGCCAGTGGATGTTGTCATAGCTCCAGTGAAAATAGTTTTACCCGAAGGAGTCAGTAATATCCTAATTCTGGCCAAATAGATGTTTTGAGCAAGAGAAAAGAGGCAGTCCTCTGAGTGTGCTTATTGTACGCGTTCGTAGGATCGGATCAGATGCCAAAGGATGCTTTGCAAGGCTTTCTGTCTGTTCCCTCCTGCAGCCCTTGCAGGGAAGAAACCCAGTGGCCAATGGAAAGTGTGAACATGTTCATTAATACTTTTCAAGCTGCTGGGGTAGCTAGGGAGCAGCAGGAATCCTTGCAGGAATGTGTGGACATCCAAAGCAGTCTTGGTCTGGGCAAGCTTATCCTGTTGCAGCTTGGCTCTTGTGTCTTCAGGTGAGAATTTATCCAGGTCCAGGGCCAGATTTGTTCCTGACATAACTCCACAGATGCCTACAATGGGTTTGAATTTAAATTGTTGTGTCCACAGGTCCGAACTAGAGACTTGATCTGCAGATGTGATGTGTGTCTGTGTATTGTTTTGGCACTTTGTATGAACACACACTCCCACGTGAGGCTTGGATCACAGGAGATCCCTTACTGGGGACTCTTGTCACCAAACTTGTGGGAGGACTGTTAGATGCTGAGATTTCCAGTATTGTATTAGAGCTTTAAAGGAGGCATTGCTGCTGGGTTTTGAGATGAGCCAGAAGAGCAATGTAACACCAGAACGGCCCCTTTTTGAATGCTCTCTTGATTTGAATCTGCAGAAGATGATTCACTGTGTGTCTCTCCAAAGGCAGCAGAAGGTAGAAGTGGAAAATTACCTTTTCTTGGCCAGTTTAAGATTGTCCATGGGAGAACATTTGGTTGGGGGTAATTCTCCTCGTTCCACATTTGCCCTGTGCTGTATGTCTGCATGGAGTTGTAGATGCATTTGCAGCTCATAAAATGAGAAAGTTCCTGGAATAAATGTTTATTTTCTTTGTGATGACTCACGATGCTGGCAGGCAGTTTTGGACATGTTATTCCAGGTATGAGAGGGGCTGTGTTAGAGGGTAGCTGAACTCAGCTGAGGTTCTGTGGCTCGTGCTCTTCACTTGGTCTGATTTTTGAAGGCAACATTCTGTTCTCTGACATTAAGAGTCTGAAGACAGTTGTTCAGCTTCTGCTTGTCATGGTTTTTTTTTTTTTCAAATGGGCTCTGCACGTTAATGTTAGCAAGACAGTATTGATCTCTTAAGAAGAAAGCATTAATTTTGCATTTGCCTATCAGTCAGCTGTGCGTAGGTGGTGATAATCCCTGTTAGTCTTTGGACTTGTTTTTCAAATGTCAGTCTCTGCACTCAGTGTGATCGCACCACTTAGAAGCAGGTTTTTTGGAGACAACTTTACCGTTTCCTTTTCTGCACCAATTCTGGGGAATTGCATTTGCAACTTCAGTGGGGTCAGGCTGTCTGAGATGATCTCCCCCAGCCATGGGGAGATCCAGCATCTTGCCTGTTTCTCAGCAATATTGTTCCTGCAGGCTCTATAATCGGTGTGAGTTGGTACTGCTCTTCTGGGAATACCTCCAACTGTCCTTTAACCTGCTGAGAAGAGGGGAAAGTACCTGCCTGGTGCACAGTCAGGTGGCAGCTTTGGTGCTGTTGCTGGGCTTCAGGTGTCCAGTTGTACTCACTTGCTCAAAAAACCAAGTAGCTTTTATGGGAACACTTAAGCTGCTGCTTAAGGCTCCCTGGGAGTAGTGAAGGACTACTAGTGCTTAGACCGGGGTTGAGAGCACGCAGTAGTCTTGCAGTCTTTAGTTCAAGACTTAAAGGAAGTTACTTTGATTGTGAAATTTCTGGATCCGATGTTCGGTTAGAGGCCTGCTGGCTTGTACTGACATCAGGGGCTGTACCTGCTGGGAACAGCCCGGCGCTGTCAGTAGGGTGAGGGGTACTAACTCGGTGCTTGTATGCTTTGAAGATCCTCCTCTGGCCCTGCAGCTCCTGGGAACTGGGGGGGGCTACACCTCAGATCTAGATCAATGATGATGGTACTTAATGAGGGTGATCCATGGCTGCCTGGTTTGGTGTTGCCTATTTCCATTTGGAAGCATGTGGTTTCACCATGCGTTGGGCAGCCTGGTCTTCTGGCCAGACCAGCTCTGCCAAAGGTTCTTGGGTAACCTTGGGGAAATTACTTCATCCGTCTGTGCCCCTCTCCCCATTTTGCAAAACCCTTTCTGTCTGTCTTTTGGTCCTTAGATGAGAAAGTTTTAGTAAAACCATCCAAGTTTCCCTGTCAGGAAAGGACTTGAACAGGTTCTGGAATATTTATTGTGCTTGGACCTTAAGTGAAGTAGGTGCAAAACACAGTCGGCACTGCATAGGGGCAGTTCTGCTTGTGGGGCATTGACACAGGCTTTGTGCAGGGGATTTCTAGTCACAAGGCACGGGTTCTTGACTAGTTGCATGTTTGAGGCAGAAAATAGTCTTACCATTTGCACACAAAGCTGGCTGATGCTTCCCATCATAACTCGATTTTCAGTCATGTCTGGGCAAGGTACCTCATTTTTGTCCTGAACAGATGTGATCTATATCTTCCTTTCCCAACCCAACCAAATAGAGGCTTGAAAAAAGAAAATCCTTAGAAATCTCTGCTTTGGCCGTGAATTACTATGCAGGATGCTGGCAAGAATTTCCAGTGTTAGGATGTGTTTTTTTATGGTCTGCTGTCAGAGGTAACTTTTGGGGAAACACTGTCTTTTAGATTGTCTGCTGTTAGTTTGCAACCATAAGCATTTTTTTTTGTTGTTCTGGAGATGGCTGCTGCAGGTGGGGAAGTCATTTCTTGGGAAAGCAAAGGCAGGTGTTTTCTTGAATGTAAGTTTAATAGCAATATTCTACCTTAGAAATGTTATGACTTGTAACCGGCCTGTATTTCATGGGCAAACATCATATTAGATCAGCATGATCAGTCCTGTAGCGCTCTGTGTGCCAATTTTACCTTCAGGGAATGGCTGTCCTTTTTAATGATTCATTAGCCTTAACAAACTGCATCCCATGAATACAGCTGGCTGGGATGGGGGAGGGTGAGAATTGCATTGCAGCTACGGGTGCTAGGAAAAACTGGAGTGCCAAGGTGTGGGGTGAGCGGCGGGCTGCCACCATGGGGTTCATCTGGCAGGGGATTGAGTGGGGCAGCTCTAGCCCCACGGTCAGCCCAGCACTGCTGCAGTGTTTGAGGGCAGTTAAGCTGCACTCTGGGGATCGGTTTGGTGCGACACCTTTGAAACACGTAGCTTTGGGGGGGTTGGGGGGGGAGTAGCTGAGCAGGACCTTTAGGGGTTACAGGTGATGTCCCTCATCCTTCGGGGCCCCCAGGGCCAGGGCTGCTTCCAGGGCTCCAGTGAGCAGGAGGACTTTGCACCACAGCAGACTCAATGCCTGAGGAGCCCAAGGCCAAGGCAAAGAGGAAGGTCCTATTCACACACCAGCTCAGAGGGTCACGGGTGAGACTTGTGCCCATATTTCCCTGCTTTAATTTGCTGCCTGAGCTCCTCTCTCTAAAAGCCTCTGGATCATGTCCTTGTGCTGACTCCAACCCTGTTGCCTCTCAGATGTTTTATGTCCCCCGAATCAAGGGCTTGGGTTTTATTTTATTTTATCTTTTTAAATTTTCTTTGAAAGTTTAAAGTTTTTTTTTAATGAATGTGTTTCCCCGTTGTTTCCTTCCTGCATGTTGATCTCGTATCCGCTGTAGGCATGACGGCTATTCTGATGTCAGCCGCTGGACTCCCTGTGCACCTCACCTGTGTGCCGCAAGCTGCCAGCACCCATAAAGCCACTAAAAAACACAGCTCAGTTAAGGAGGGGAGGAAAGTGCCCAAGAAAGGTAGTTCCTGCTCAAACTCTGATATTTGCTTCCATCTCCTTCTCTTTATCTCTCTACACTTGTTCTGCCTCCCTCCTTTCCTCCTGTCTCTCCCCCCACCCTCTTGGCTCTTCTGATTTGACTGATGATGTTCGTCCCATCAAGGGGAGAAGCAGGGCACGTCTCCTCTGGCCTGCACAGTCTCTGACAGGCTGTAAAATAAGATGATGAAGTAGACCCTGTCCTGTGGTAGCTCTGCTCATTTCCATCAGTCATTAGAGCTGGAGCAGCTCAGTTGTTCTCTGTGCATGTTGGAGACTCCTGCAGCCTCCCCTGTGGTCCCTTACGCCCTCTTGGGGAGCCCTGGGCATCCATGTGCCAGGACCTTCTCTGACTCATTGGTGGGACAAGTCTGGGAGCTGAGGGACCGTCAAGGAGAGCATTTAATCCATACGTGCTCTCATGAGAAGGTTCGCTTTTGAGCCATGCTTGTCACAGTTGAGTCATGGGCTGGGAAGGATCTTCCAGACAAGCAGGCCCCTGAGTCATACAGGGCTTTCAAGGTTGAATTGCAGAGGATTTGTTCTCTCCGCCTCTGTCTGGGGTGGGGCAGAGCAGAGTGGAGCCCTCTCCGGTGGACGTGCCCTGGCAGGAAGGGCCAGGTTACCCCAGCTCTCCGAGGTGAGCCACCTCTAGGGCAGGGCCTTCGTTTCTCCTCTTCATATCTCACTGGCATCCCACACCCTTGCCCTTGCAGAGTCGGTGGGCTCCCAGTTTAGAGCCTGGGTCCCGTCCGTGTGTAGCAGCCCTGGGACTCTGCAGAGGTAGATGTGAATCCAGCCTGGTGTAGCTGTAGAGGTTGTTTGCCAACCCCAGCACAGGTGTCCTGGGTTGGTCAGCCACCACCAAACCTAAAGTGCTTCCCCCTTCAGGTAAGCAAAGGGGGTGACTAGAGGTGGGGCAGTGTTCAACATGGAGATGCTTGCGATTAAGAAAGAGGGAAGAGCCCTGAGGTGGAGGGGGAAGAGGCATCTGGCTGTCTGGGGAGTTTGTTCGTGCCAGCGTCTCTCTCCTTGGAGTCCGTGCATGCAGTGAGGAGGCTTGATGGGGAAGTGAGGTCCAAACCTGTCCGAAAGAGGCAGGAAGGTTGGTAGAAGGAAAACAGAAATTAAATGCAGAGAGGTATCTTGCGGAAATGCATTATGGAGGGAGCTGGGAGGAGATGCAAATGGCGAGAAGGAGGGAGAGAGCAAATGTGGAGTAGGATGTGTGATAGAGGGGGAGGAGAAAGCAGGGGGCGGCAGGAGAAGCAGCGAAGAACAGGAGGAGCAAAGGAAAATGGGAGGTGAAGGAGAAGAGCTGAGCGGAGGTGGGTGGTAGAGGGGCTGGATGAGGATCTCACTTCACGGAGCCAGCTGGCAAGGTGGTGGGGTAATGCTGGCTCCTGGCGCTTCACTCCCAGCGTGGGCAGCATCCATGCAGCCCCCTGCAGCCGGGGACAAGGGCTGGGTGGTGGGGACGCCCTAGAAGCTGTGCTGAAACAGAGCTGTGGAGAGGCCAGGCCCTCCCGCAGAGGCATTGCCTTGCCCCTGTTGGTGGATGAGCCTGAAAAACTAAGGGCCAGGCCTGCCACTGGTGTTGGTCACCTGCTGCTGGTTAATGACAGGAAACTGGCTGTATTTAGGGCAAGGTGTGACCACAAACACACATCCCTGCTCCTCTGCAGTGCAGCTGGCTGCCAGCTTCTCTTCAGTGGGGTCTGTCAGTAGCAGCATGCTCACAGCATCCAGGCCCTCCTCGGTGTGGAGGAGACGTGGGTGCAAGTGACCGGGGTGCTTGCAAGAGTGTAATGCTAATAGGAGGATATGTCTTGTTCTGAGCAGGGTGGGGAGAGCAGCAACGCAGAGCATGGAATGGGGAGGGAGGATGGGACGTGGGCTGGGGGGCGAGGGCAGCACACACCGCATTAGGTATCCACCGGGGGGAGCAGAGGGGTGGCTGTAGCCGTGCGGGGTGTTACACACCCCACCAGCAAGGCCTCTTCCTCAGCGAGATGCTGCTTCATCAGCATTTGCTGCAGCACCTGGGAGCACGCACGTGTTGCCTGCCGGGGCTCCTGAGCTGCACCTTGGCCAAAGGCTGGGTGTGCTGGGGCAGGGCCGGCACCAGCCTCGGCCCCCGGGGTGTCTGGGCAGCTGGCTCAGCCCCAGGGCTGTGCCTAGTGCCAGCCTGGAGAGCCAGGCTTGGGGACCTGCCTGGCTGCCACCTCCCTGCCAGCTCACCAATGCCACCTGCTGGGGCCAGGACACCTCGGGAGCAGGGAGCAGGGAGGGGACACCAGCAGGAGGGATGGGACAGTGTCTGGGGAATGGGCACCAAGCCGCTCCCTCTCCCATCTGGCATGGCAAGATTTATCCCAGCTGTCCTCCTCAGGATGTGCTGCAGAGGAGATGCTTTGCCAGCTCTGCCCTTTCCAGCGCTGACCCGTGAGAAGGGGGTGCCTTTCTCTGTTTTAGTTTGCTAAAATCCCCCCTCTTGCTTTAGAAAGTGGGGTCCCCGTTGCTGGGGGCAGGGAGGCTGGTCCTGCAGAGCGAGCGACTCCTGGGATGAAGAGGGTGCTCAGTCCCTCCTAGGAACAAGCTGTGTTTGTACAACACCCCTCTGGGCTTAGGAACACTGCTGTACAGTGGAAGTAGTGAGCCTGACTTTCGGCCAGACTGTTCTTTTTCCCTGACTTTCGGCCAGACTGTTCTTTTTCCCTTTACAGGCCCTGAAGCTGCCAACAGGCAGAGATGGGCCTGTTTCGTGCCCTGAATTTTGGCACCACATGCCCTTTCCTCTCCCGCACCCCTCCAGGTTTTTCCATCACAGAGAGCTCTAGCAAGAGCTGTCCATCCAGGAGGAGGCCATCAGTGGGCTGACTACAACCAGCTGGTGCCAAAATAGGTGGTGGTGGGTGCAGCGTACCCCTGCCGAGCGCCTTCTCGCTCCCTCCTGCTGCTGCAAACCCTGGCCCCACGCAGGTTGAGGCAATGTTGATGGAATTGCAGCCAGCTTGGCGAATAGCTGGCTTGTGTTAAACAAAGGCGCTAATTAGTCAGGACTCGTTAACGTTGTTGCCGTTCTGGCAGTGATGTCTCTGGCGCAGACGAGTGCTGCGCTGTGGGTGCTGCAGGTCTCGGGGAAGCCGTAGTCTGCGGGCAGGCACTGCGCTGTTGGTGCTGGCACACGGCCTGGCAGCGTCTGCCGTCCTGATGGATCAGCGCTGCCTTCCCGCCGGCCGGCACGGCGCCGCGCTTCCTCGGGCTGCTGCAGCCGCTGCCTCGCGCCAGCGCCGCTGACTGCGCACTCGGGGCAGACTGAGACCCCACCAGCTGTCCAGGAGGGAGGCGAGCGGCTTGTCCAGCTCTCTCCAAGTGCTGCTCGGGAGTGGAGTGGGCTGCCACGGAGGGGGAGTGAGGGAGGAGGTGTTGTTTTGAGTCTGGCGTGCCACTTGTTACCTTTTCAGCTGACGCTTTTCCCCTGGCTTGGAGGTTTCTCTGCGCATCCTCTCTGGGGTGGGCAGTCATGCGCAGAGTGCTGTGGTCACGGTGGGAGAGGAGATGAGCATACTCATCCTTCCCTGCCGAGCAGGATGGGATCTGGCTAGGCAAGGGAAGTAATCCCTGCTGACTCTGAGTGCTCCCCTGTCCCATCTGCAGCTGGGACTGCGGACTGTACCAGTGCCTATGGGATGGGTGGGAGTGGGGAGCCCACTGGGGTCAGGGGAGCTCACTGTTCCTGTGGGGGACCACCTGCTGAAGGAAACAGGCTGTGATAACAGGGATGCTCTGTGTCAGGATCAGAGCAGCCTGGTTGCTTGGTTAGCCTGCTGAAATGCTAAATGTGGAGAAAGCTGTTTTTAACACCAAATCTCCTCTCGCCTTCCTGATCTCTGGATATCCCTCTTGGGGATGAGGTCAGTAGGTCCAGCCCTTGTAAGTCCAGGGAGCAGAGGGCAGAGCTGATCAGAGTTGGGTGACTGTCTGTGGCAATAACTGGAAACAACCTGTGTCTGGCCTGTGTAGGGTATTGGGGGGAAAAAAAAAAAAAGTCTGCTGCTAACCATATGGCTCGTTTTGGGATACAGAAGAGGGTATGTTACTGCTGCAAGCATTTGGTTGCTGAGGAAGAATTCAAAACACATCTGTTAAATGTTGCCCATGGAAAGCCCTTGCTTCAGCAAGCAACTTGTTATCTACGGTGAGGAAGGGGAAGCATTAAAAAAATCATTATTCCTCTCTTTGTAAATGAAAGAATGGTAAACATTCCTTCACATCCCAGATAAATCAATAGCACAGCATTGCACCAGCTGGCGATAAACAGCATTGGTCGATTCTGCTGTTGCATTTTCAATTTGCTATTGAACTCTAAAAACTATGGGGACTGAACAGGCTTTGATGATCCCAAGGGGTGGCTAGAACAAAGATTTGGAGGCAAACGCTTTTATGGAGCAAATGGTCCAGTAAGAAAGTGATTCATGTGCTGAAGCATGCAGCTCGTGCCGTGGCGGGTGCTGTGCCTCCCAGCCTTCTTCTAGCTCCCACCCTGTGCTGGCCTGCCTGATGTGCCCATCTGCCCAAGGAAGAGCCTCTTTTCAGAGGCAAGGAGGGCTGTGTGGTCTTCGCTACCCTTGCTGAAACCAAGTTCTCAGCATCAAAAGGCTTCCTTGGGATTGGATGTTCAAGCACTTGCAGCTGGGGACGGATTTTCTAAAGCATCTGGGCTCCCCAGCCCTTTCTCTCTCCAGACAATCTTGTTGGATCTAAATGCATCAGAGCATTATCACAGCAAAGCGACAGGAACAGATCAGAGATGCCACAATGCAAACCCATCAGGCATGGGTTTGCTAAGGACGGCTGAGGGCTGCATCGCCCTCTTCTGCCTGTCCGATTGCCCCCAGTTCCATCCTAATGCCAGCTGGTGAGGTGGTGTAACGCCATTTGCTTTGCCCAGAATCCCTGCTGTACCCCACAGACTCTGCAAAGAGCTTTCTTGTCCTCACTCTTACCTGGCTCTGCACTGGGATTTTTGTCTCCTTTCATTGATTTGATTTGAATGAGCCTGGCCAGTTCTTGGGCAAGTCATCTCTTTGTTTCTCTGAGCTGAGGAAAGTCAACAACAAGAGAAAAGCACAGCAGGAGCTGCAGGGAAGGAGCATCCTCCACCATCCTGAACAAGGTGAATTGCTGTAAAGCTGCTCACATCTGCTGTGCAGGTGAGCTGGGGCGTTCTGCCAAGTACTGGGCAGGCATTGCTGCTGGTGTAACACACCCTCTCCACTCGCTTCCCTCGCTGTCTTCACCTTGTCAGTGCATCTTTTTGGCACTGCTTTCTCCAGCCCATAGCCAGAGGAGACAAGAAGGTCACTTCAAAAAGAGCCACATGGAAAACACAGTTCAGATGGAGAAGGTCTTGGTGGTCAGTCTGGCAGGCAGCACGGGATCCTCAGGAATGGTAATGTGGTGGTCGTCATGATCAGGTACTCATGGAAGCGGATTGAGTTACAGTGGGTAGCAGCTAGCTCTGCTCACGCAGTCCTCTCCAAAACCTGCAGAGCAGAAGAAGCTGAAGCCTCTGTCTCCCGTGTGACCGTGAAGGCCTGGTTCCACGTGTGGAAAGTGACACCCTGTGCCAGCCTGGAGTGGGGTCATCACAGAGCACACAGCTGGGAGGGCTTCGGGCACAGTAAGCACTGAGCTGAGCTCTGACGATGAGCTGAGACAGTTCAGACTGATCGCATCCCCTTGTGACTTGTTCCTGGCTGGCAGCTCTTATATCTGCTGTGTGCGAGCAAGGTCCCAGCAGAGAGGATTCTTGGACCTGTTTCTCACCTTTGGAAAAGGCAAGGCAAGGAGCTGCATTCCCTGTGGGGTCTGGTGATGAGGCCTTGAAGCAGCTCCTGGCACTGCTGAGCTCTTGGCCTGAGAGCTGGAAGGCTGGGGCGTGCCCAGGCTCCTGTTTGTCTCCTGCTCTTCTTGTCGCAGTTCTTGGAAATGCTTTTCCAGGGGATTTTGGCATGCCCCTGGAGTGGAAAACACCTGCTTCCATGTTGCTCTTTGGCTTAATGCTTATTTTATCCTGTTACCACTTTACTGACTAAGGGTCTCCAAGAGGGTGATCCTCACAGCCCTGCTCTGCCTGAGATGTCAGGCATCTCTCCTGCCTGGGACCAGCACTCGGAGGGAGCATCCCTTCATCTCATGGGCTCCTTTTCTTGCTCTGTGTGCTCAGTCATCCCTTCTGCCTGCTACTGCTGCCAGAAATCATGTGTTTCAGGATGGCCAGGAATCCCCTTCTGAAAATAACTCATCTTAATGACTCCGTCTTCATTTAGGAGAGTCCAACTCCCAGTTCATCAGTCTTTCTTAGCTAAATGATTTTTCCACCCACGTTGGCGCTCTGCCTTGCTCTCTTCTGTTGCCCTGAGCTAGCTTTCCGAGCTGACGTTCACAGGAATGAGGGGCTTCTATGTGATGCAGGGTCTGTGCATCCAGGTCTTTGCCTGTTTAATGACACGTGTGGTATGTGAGCAGTCCTTCCCTTCTGCTTCACCATGTTTGCCTTTACCATGAAAAGTGGTTATCCAGAAAATAGCACCCATCCTTTCCTGCTGGTGACAGAGACTGCTTTTTGGGGTGGCAGAACAGCTTGATGCTGGCTCTGCTGTGACTGTCTCCTGATGCACAGCTTTCTCAACCACAGAGGCAATGCTTGTGAACCCTCCAACCTCCTTGAAAGCCCCAAAGTGGATGGGGAGAGCTGAAGATGCATGTTGTAGAGCTACACCTACAGCTCTGATGCCCGACAGTTGCACGTGGCGATGCTCTGTGTCCACCTGGGAGCATGGCAGTTTGGAGTAGCAGTACCCTCTGTGCTAAAGCACGGTTGATGTCCTCCAGTGGCTTAGAAATGAGCTCGAGAGCAAAGCTCTTTGGGGCAGTGTCAGAGTGCAACTCCTTGCAAGGCCCTGGGGTGTTGGGCACGGATGCTTGTGGCCTGTCTGGCTGCTGCTAGCATTTCCTTTGCTCCTCAAACTGCCCTGGCGGCTCGGCCGGCAAGGACGGAGAACGGAGAAGGAAGAGCTACGCCTTTGTCGGCCTGTTCGTCGTAGCACTGCTTTCCCCTGATGGCTTCCAGAAGTAGATTTGGGAAGGAAGGGTGAAGTTCCCCCTGAGCCAAGTGACAGGTCTCTCTTTTGCCTCCGGCAAGGTGGAGTCATAACGTCGCTTGTGCAAGTGTTTCCTTTCCTAGGCTGGTGGAAGAGCCTGGCATCTTCCGTGATGGGCATGATGACTGGTAAGGACCTCATGTCCTCTGGCCCAGGGCTGGGCGCCATGCAGAGGCATGCGATGCTTGCTGGCTTAAGCCAAGCCTTGCTGGGCAGCTCCAAAAGGATGGGCTGGGGTTTGAGGTGACTGCTGATGCTCTTGGCGGTAACTTGCTCTGGGTATTGTGTGATGTTCGTTGCTTAATCCTGTAACACCTCCGAGGGGACCAGGCTGCTGATGCTGGTGGGCTGCTCAGGTGCCCATGCCTGGGTGGATGGGCAGCAGGGACTATATTTAGGAAAATGCGAAGATATCAGTGTCGTGTGCTGCAGACAGGGTACCTGTTATAAAGCTGGTTTGTTTTATATACCCTGTGACTTGCCCTGTGTCTTGCCAGATTTGAGTATGTGGAAGTTTGAGAGAAAGGCTGCTATTTCGTGCTAAGGATGTGAGGCTTCTGCCATACTTGAAACAGGGCCTGAAGCATAGTGTATTGCTGGGTCTCTCCTTATCAGGTGCCAGCTGCAGGGTGTGAGAAGGTCCCACGTCAGCTGGGGCCACGTGGGAATGCGTTTTCTCCTTTGACACCACAGATGATGTAATCCTCTATCCTAGTGAGACCACCATATCCTTGGGTTGAGTTTGATCCTAGCCGGCCTCTGGTGTGCACAAAGAAAGTCCAGCTGGGACCTGGCTGGCGTCGCTTGGGGTACGTGGGGAGAACTGGAGCACAGCAGCTACAGGTGGACCCTGGGTATACGACACAGGGCACCAACATCTGCCAGTGGGTTCTCCCATCTGCGGCGCTCACAGTCCCAGAGGTAGCCATTTCTGATAGCAAAGCCTCTGCAGGGTTTGTAGGGATCGGTTGGAGCAGCCTTTTCTCCCCCTGTAACCCTAACCTTTCTCCTTTGGCATCCTGGCCAGTGACTTGCTTGTCTCCCTTCTCTCTACCTCACCTGTTGTACCTCATGGCACGTCTGATTTCTTCTCTTTTTCTCATCTCGTTGTGCAGCAACACCAACTGAGCCAGAAGCAGTGGTGAAGAAGTACCTGGAAGAGGTGAAGGGCTCTCCTGCTGATGAGGTGAGAGGACAGTGAAGTGACTCCAGCTTGCCCAGTGGCCTGTTCACTGGGATGCTGTGAAAACCATGGCGATGCCTGAGGTCCATCCTTCTTTGGGCATCCTGTGTGGTAGATACTGCAGTGGTACTGTTGATGCTAGGTGGAGAGGCCTCAGCACTGCCTGAAGCCCATACATGGTTCCTGGTGACTCGTCCTCGTCAGAGGACTGTGACAGAGAAAGCACGGTGCGAGTTGAGTAGCTAATCCTGGCAATGCCTCCCCTTTTACCTTGGAGCTGGCTGCAGGGCCTGGGGTGGAGGAGAGAGTTTGATTTTGGTCTCCTCTCAGTGCTTATAGAGGTCAAAACTACAGAGATCAAAACCCTGCACTGGAGCTGCTCTGTAGAGGAGCAGGACATACCTGTACTCAGTTCCCACTCTGACTGATGGCAGCTCTCCTCCTGTGTTGTTCAGGAGGTGGTGGAGTGGGATGATACCAGCCAGATAAGGAAACCTGTCTCTGTCCCCTTAAACCTCAAAGGGAAGGATTAAAGTTGAAGGCAAATCTTCCTAAAGCATCTCCTTGATCACTTCCTTGGTAGGTCAGTCATTACGATCAGCCTGTGCTCACACTACATGGTGGTTTTCTCCTTGCTGTCTTGGACTCTAGGACTGTATCATCTGCATGGAGAAGCTGTCCTCCCCCTCAGGTTATGGCGATGCATGTGAGTGCAGCACGATCAAGCCGGAGATGGTCGGTCGTCTGACAAACTGCCAGCACTCCTTCCACATGCTCTGCGTGCTGGCCATGTACTCCAATGGGAACAAGGTACTGAGCTGGCCCATCCCCACCAGGTCCCTTGTGCTGCGGTGACTCAGCTGTGGAGTTCTGATGCCTGCTTCTCTCTCCCTGCAGGATGGGAGTTTGCAGTGCCCCTCCTGTAAAACCATCTACGGAGAGAAAACCGGTACTCAGCCCAAAGGGAAGATGGAGGTCTCCACTTTTCCGCAGTCCCTCCCTGGCCACAAGGACTGTGGGACAATCCAGATTGTGTATCACATCAGCAGAGGCATTCAGGTGAGTGTACAGCAAGCTCACAGGAACGGCTGCTGCCGGATAGCACACGCTGTGAGAGCCTCCCAGAGAAGTATGGGGATCTAGTACAGTACCTGCTGGCAGCCCACCACTGAGCGGCCTGAGCTGCCTGGAGCCAGCAGCTGCACTGGCTGTTCTTCAACGTATGGGTGACTTGAGTCTCCTCCGTAAAAGATCTTTTCCCCCTTCAGGAGTGGCCCCAGGGTCTACAACAGCTTTTCACCTACAGTAAAGACTAATGTCTGTGTGAAGCAGAGAGGAGACTCAGCCCATGCTCACAAGGTGGGAGAGATCCCATTGTCTGGTTTCGCAACCCACGTCTGAGGTTTCAGTGATTGCAGTGAGCTTGCAAAGGTTTGAGCTGGGTGGTCTTTTTAGGGTGTCATCAGACCACATGGAAAAAGCTGTGGTTTGGGGCAGTCTCCCACCAGAATTTAAGCAATCTGAAGAGCTGGTTTTATATCCCAGCATGAGACCAGCATGAGGTCTTGGGTGACCTGTAATACTCGCATGTCCCATAAGAATAAGTCTGATACCTCATACTTATCATCAGCAATACCTTGCTTCTTTTACGTGGAAGAGCTGCTTTGAGATAGACCTATGTCAAATCCTGCTGCTGAGGGGTTGTCCAACTCCATATGAAGATGGATGTGTCCGTGCCAAATATGTCTTATCTATTGCAGGGCCCTGAGCACCCCAACCCTGGGATGCCTTACACAGCAAGAGGCTTTCCTCGCTATTGTTATCTACCAGACAATGAGAAGGGCAGAAAGGTAAGGTATCACACCCTGATAACATGACCCTTCTCAGGTTGTCTCTTGGCCTTGTGTTGGTGGATCGGCACAACAGGGTTGCTTTTGGGAGCTGTCCTCGTGATGCTAACCAGCTATTCTTAGTAGTTGTCTATGTTGTTTGTTCCTTACATGTATTTGTAACCCCTGTGCCTTTGAAAATCTTTGCTGCTTCTTCACAGCTTTGACTGTGAAGACTTACTCTCCTTCATCCCTTTACTAAACAAAATCCCATCTTATCTTTTGGGAAGACACTCCTGGCCTGGCTTGGGCTATGCAGTTACAAGGGTTTGCACTTAAAACTGCTGAGCTCAGAAAGTTGGGCTGCTGGCTCTTCCCATCCCTGTTTCATCTGGGTGGGTGTGTTTGTCTCAACTTGTGCCAGTATTTTTCAAGTCCTGGAAGACCAGCATGTGCAGGGAATGGTCCTTCCCATCAGGGGAGCCACATGGGTAACCAGGAGGTGAGGGAGATCCCTTCCGATGCTGGGATCTTTGTTTTCCTCCTGCTACAGCAAGGATTTAGGCTGTTACACTTCTGGCAAGCTACTTTCATGGTTCAAGTCTCCTAGCTGCTGAAAGCCAGCTTTGATTTTTCTCTTTCCACCTCTAGGTCCTGGAGCTCCTGAGGGTGGCCTGGAAGAGACGCCTGATTTTCACAGTGGGCACCTCCAGCACCACTGGCGAGAGCAACACGGTGGTGTGGAATGAGATCCACCACAAGACGGAGATGGACACAAACCTGAGCGGCCATGGCTACCCTGACCCCAACTACCTGGACAATGTGCTGGCGGAGCTGGCTGCGCAGGGCGTCACCGAGGACTGCCTGAGACAATGAGCTGGGGTGGGGGCCTCGCTGTGCCGTGCACACGTCGGGGGCCCACCTAGTGCACTTATTCCTGTTGCCTTAAGTTCCTGTGTCTGACCGCCTGTCACACTGAGCAATAACACTGTACCACGGGAGCCCTGCCTGCTCTCTATGGTCTTTTTTTTTTTTTTTTTGGGACTGAAGGATATTTTTGTAGAAACTGCACTTGTGTCTGTGGATAGGGTTGATGGCCACAGCCAGGACTGGCCGGGAGAGTGGTCCTGAGGTGACAGACCCCCTTGTGAAGGCAGAACCTTGCCCTGGTAGTGCTTGGGGACAGGACAGGGGGAGGGGGGGGTGTCTCGCTCCCACTGGACCAGCTGGAAAGCAAACTAGGGCCTCCCTCCGGCACACTGCAGCTCCCTGTCTGAGGCACCTCTTACAGCAAAGCCTCCTGCCCCTGTATCTCTGCTTGGTGGTAATAAACACTTAATTTCCACAGCAAGTCGCTGCTTTGCCTTCAAGCTGCCTGATGGCTTAGGGTGTCTCCCCCTTCAGTGGCCCTCTCTGGGGGACCAGCCTGCTCCATGGAGCTGGGGTCACTCAATCCAGCCAGGAGAAAGGAGGGAAAGCTCAGCTCTGCTGGAGGGACACGAATCTCTGCAGGGGCAGGACATGGGGCGCTGATCCCAGGGGTCAGGGCTTGCAAGCTGTCAGTGCTTCACCTGCCAGAGCCTGGTGGTCTGTGGCCATGGTGCTGGCAGAGGTCACCCAGCAGTGTCCGTCCTGGGGGAAGTCACAGGCCCCTGCTCTCGCTGTGAGCTGCCATCCCTGCTCCTATTGTCCTGAAGCCCTTCTGGCAGGACCTGCCTCTCTTTTCCCCCTCTCTCGGGTGAAACGGCAGCAGTTTGGGGCCGTTTGTGCCCGGTGAAGCCTCTGCAGGGAGGAGGCTGTTTAACAGCTTTGTGCAGCTGCTGCAGGGAGTGCTGGTGCCACCAGTCGGTGACAGGCCACCTTCCTGCCTGCCTCTCCTGCCAGCTTGGCGGTGAGCAGTACGGCAGCGACACAGGGCTGCTAGCAGAGATGCTCTCTGTGCAGGAGCATGTTCCTGCACCATGGCCTCTGCCTGTTACGAGTGCTAGCACCCCGCGAAGGGGGTATTGCCCCATCCTGGTGGCCTTGCTGTACATTGTCCCTGGGCTTCTTGTCACCTGCTATCTGAAGCCTTTCTAAGAGCTGTTCCGGGCTGTTCCCTTCCCTGTAGCCGCCGGCCCCAGCTGCAAGTCCCGGCAGTTCTGCCCACATTAAATCCCTTTGGCACCTCAGAGGCCCTGGTGCCATCTGCAATTTCACCTCCTTCCTGGGAGATCCGGGACGTGGCTGTGCTTTGTGGTAGCTTCGTGGCTTGGCATCCTCCTGGGATCAGCATGTTCTGGGCCAGCGGAGGGGCAATGTTCTTTTTGTCATGCCAATATCAAAATGAAAGGTTTGTCGGAGCTGTCAAGGACTGGAGCTTTCCCCAGTGTCCATCTTGTTCTTGCAGCCTCCTGGTTGCTCTCTGCTGCACATTCTAGGGAGAAAGCCCTTAAACACCCAGCCAATTCTGGGGGTGCTGCAAAATTGGGAGCTCCTTGGGAGCAGCAGGTACGTGTCTGCGTGTTGCTGAGCTCTACAGAAACGGGCTGCGTCTGCTCTTCTCCCACCCCAGCTAAACCTCAGCTTTTTTCTATCCCCACATTACGTTCTCCCGGCAATCAAAACAGTGAATTGAACCGAAAATTGAGCAGGGTTCACCTAGCCCTGTACAAAGCCAGAATTTCCTGCCTCAGTGTGGCCCAAGGCATCTTCAGCAGATGCTCCTGTGCGTGAATCAGCTGGAGCCTCCCCATGTCTGGGCTGGTCCAGGGCCGGGGCACCGGGGCGTGAGCTGGCCAGGCTCAGCAGCTCATCCCTGGCTGTCACGTCCTCCGTCATGAGGACATGAAGCATCTCCTAAAATCCTTGCTGTGTTGGTGCTGAGCACTGAGATGGCTTAGCCCCCACGGCAGGGGGATGCGGGCGGCCAAGGGGTGGAAAGCAGCAGAGCCAGGTGCTCGGGCACCGCTGCGCAGGGAGATGCTTCAAAGCCGGTTGCATCTCTGCCCTGGGGCAGGGGTAGCAGCCACAGAGCGGGACGGCTCCAGGGGTCTGGCATGGGGCAAAAGCACGACCACGATGCCGCGGTGCCGGTTGGAACCAGGAGGGGACAGAGCCCGAAATAAGTGCTTATAATGCTACCAGACAGGTCTGACCGAAAGACTTGGGCCGCCCTGACCCTGGCTGGAGACCCAGGGTGGGGGTTTCTCCCTTCCCCCTGCGGTGCCGGCTTCTTTGCAGCAGGATGGTTATTATTAGCCGAGCCTTGACCCCGCAGGTATGCTGGCCCTGCGTCCCAGTAGCGGGTGCCGGCAGCTGAAACTGTGACTCAGTGTCCCTCTGCGTCACCCTGCCTCCCTCGCCCTGCCGGGGAGCGCAAAGGAGGGCTCCGGGGTGGCAGGTGGGGGGCTGGCATGTCCCCGTGGGCATCTGCTGCCGGCGGGGACCCTGGGGCAGGTACCGCTGGGTGGGAGGAGGGGAATAAGGCAGGGGCTGGAAGAGGGAGGAGGGATGGAGGCTGCAGCTGCGCCTGTTTTTCCCCTCTGCAGCTGGACTGTGTAATCTTTGAATGCCCCATTTCCACTTAATCTAAAGGCGCGGTCCCTGCCCCTTCGGGAAGGGGGGTAAATCCCCTCCCACGCAGGAGTGGGCAGCCGCTTGGCAGCACCCTTGGCAAACACCAGAGAAGGAGCACTCGAACTCCCCTGCCTGGAGAGCAGCTGGGGGGGCAGCGGTGGGGGCTCCTGAGCTGTGGCACAGCTCCCATTCCGGGGTCGCCGTCCCTGGCCCCGTCCCAAGGGCCTGGGGGGGCCTTTCCCCGGGGGGGGGCCTTTCCCCGGGGAGGGGGCCGTGGCCCGGCCCCGTTGCCAGCGAGGGGGGAGGATGGATGGGGAAATGTCAACACGGGGTGGTCCTGGAGCTCGGGTGCCTCTGCGCCCCCGGCGCTGGGTGGGACCGTTTGCCTTGAACACTTGGGGGTTTGGGTGAGTTTTGGGTGTGATAGCTCTGGAGTGCTTCCCCGCCCTCGGGGCAAGGCTGGCTGCACCCAAAACCAGCCGGGCGTGGGCCCACTCCTCGCCCTGGCTCTGGGGGCGGGTGGGCATGGGACACCCATAGGGAGTCAGACACTGGTGGGGCAAATGGGGGTGCGGGACCACTTGCCCGGTTGCCCCATAGCCCTGACAAAACCTCCGACTCCTGCCGACTTGTCCTTGGCTGTGCCTCCGGTGCCTCCTCTGTGCCTCAGTTTCCCCTTTCACATCACAGGCTTGTGCCCTGCATCCTCACAGCCCGCTCCGGTGCCTCGGCTCCGGGCTCCAGCGGGGCGGCTCCCCGGGGGGGTTTGGGACCAGCGGTGACCCGGGAGGCGCAGCCGGCCCCTTTGCCCACGGGGTCTTGCCGGGCCGGCAGAGCCGGTGCAGGAATGCAGGGCTGGGAGGGTCCGGCACCTCAGGTCAGGCGGTCCCTGTCCTGCGGGAGCTCGCGGGGCAGTTGGTCCCCTCGGCAGTGGGACGGGGTGAGCGGAGCAGGGCGGCACGTCCAGCCCCGCTGGGACGACGCCATGGAGCTGCCGTGGGTGCTGCTGGCACTGGCCGGGACGGGCGCAGCTGCGGGCCTGGGTGACTCCCCCAGGGGGGACGGGGGCTCGGAGGGGCTGCGAGGTGTTTTCCCCCTGGGTCTTTGCAAGGTGTTTGTGCTGGGGAGGGGGTTATGGGGCCGGGCATGGCTGGGGGGTCCCCCCACTGGTGCCATCCCCCTGGTGCTGGTGCCGACGGCATCCTGTGAGCCCTCGCTGTGCCGGCACCGGTGTTCGTGGACCCCAGTGCAGATGCGGGCTGGGGTGTCAGGTGCTTGCCGAGCGGTGCGGAGCACAGGGTCCCCCCGCTCACCGCCTGCCCCCCCAGCCCTGCTGCCCTACGTGCCCCGCGTGCCCCCCGCAGCGCTGCCGGGGAAGCTCACCGCCACCACCTTCGCGCTGGAGAGGCCCTGCTGCATCTTCGACCGGCACGCCAACGCCTCCGACACCATCTGGCTGGCGGTGGCTTTCGCCAACGGTGAGCACCCGCGGCTCCGGCACACGCTCGCTGCCATGGCGGGGGGACGTGGGGGACCCTCACCGCAGCCGCTCACCCCTCGTCCGTGCTGCGCAGCCTCAGCCGCCTTCAGAAACCCCCCGTCCCGGGCCGACGTGCCCCCGTACGAGAGGCTGCCCACCGCCCACTCCTACATGACGCTGGAGACGGCAGCGGCCGCATACGCCTGCTCAGCACCGAGCCCGGCCATCCTGCGGGTCGGGAGTGACACGGCGTGCGGGGGCCAGGGCGGCCGGGACCCCTGCAATGGGCCCCTGCCCTCCCCAGGGCCCTACAGGTGAGGCTGGTGGGATGGACCCCCTCAGGTCCTGGCTGGGGTAATTCCCCACGGAGAGCGCGCTCGTCCCCACCCCGCTGTCACCGCCGTGCCCGTCCCGCAGGGTGAAGTTCCTGGTGATGGGGTGCCACGGCCCCAAGGCGGAGACGAGGTGGTCTGACCCCATCCTCCTGCGGAGAGGTATCGGTGGCACTGCTGTCCTCCCATGGCTGCCCCACACCTGCCCGGTTGGGGTGCTGGCACGCGGCACCGCATCGGCCCTATGCTATCACCCCAAAACCAGAGGGGAGAAGCAGTCCCCGATCTCCCCCAGCCGCCCTATCCCCCCTCTTTCCATCACACCATCTCTGAGCCCCCCGTGTCCCCCCACATCCCTCATCCCGCCTCTTTGCAGCTGGCAGCCCGAGCACCATCGACCCTGCGCCCACGCACCGCGGCGGCGACGTGGTCGTCATCGCCTCCATCCTCGCCAGCCTGGGGACCGTGCTGGCCGTGATGGTGCTCAGCGCCATTGGGTACGGGGGCTGCATGGGGCCGCGCTCGGGGGGACATGGCCATGGGGGCTCAGGGGGACGTGGCCGTGGGGGCCCCGGGAGAACACCCCCTCCTCAGCCCCATCAGCAAAGAGATGGAGCAAAGGAGACTTTTTAAGATTTAAAAAGCTTTTTTTTCTTAAATTGGGGGTTTGCCATAGTTTGGCAAGGAGAAAGGGCCCCTTGGCGGTGGTCGGCGCGGGGGGGCCAGCAGAGCCCCGCGGACCCTCCTTGATGCCTCTGCTTGTCTCTCCCTGCAGCGCCGAGGCGTGGGGGTCCCTGTGCCACCAGGATTCGGGGACTGTCGTCTTCGCCCGCAGGTCCTACAGGACCCACCACATCCCCCCGGCCCTGCCCCAGTCCCTGCCCCCCAGCTGCGGGTGCGGGTGCAGCCCCCCAGGGCTGGGCTGCTTTGCCCCCCGGCCTCCTGGTCCGTGTCCTGCAGAGTAAACTCCCGCTTTACATCTTTCACTGCCTCCTCCTTGCCCGGCCGCGGGACGATGCCTGCCCTCCGCCTGCCGCCCCGCTTGGGGCTCTGCTCGCCAGGCCCCCGCCGTCGGCCACGCAGGGCTGGAGCTGTGGAGGATGGGGGCACCGGGACCCCCAAAAACCATCCAGGGCCTCAGCGTGGTGGCATTTGGTGTCGGGGGGGGCACGTGCTGGCACCGGTGGGGTCTGCGGGGAGCCCCGAGGTGGGCATCACCCTGGGGTGGCACTCCCTGCCCCATTGCCTGGGCGAAGGCTGTTCCCACCCGTGCCACAAGCGTGGCAGTTCTCAGCACGCTTCACTTGCTGGCGCTTGGGCATAGCAAATGCTCCCCAGGGAAACGAGCCCAACCTGTTTGCCGCGGGGCCGCCGCCAGCGCAGGAATGTGGGCGGTTGGTGGCCGCAGGTGGGTCCCGTGGGGATGTGGAGCTCGGCTGCCCACACTCCCGCCCTCGGCACCCAGGCGCCCGCACGATGCTCCCGCTGCTCCTCCTGCTCCTGGCGACGGCCCACGGCCTGGGTGAGTCCCCAACGCCATCGGGCTGGGCTGGGGATCCCCGCCGTCCCCTGCTTGCGGGGGTTCCCTGTGCACGGGCACTGGGACCCCCCCCTGGAACCCAGAGGTGCAGGGCAGCTGATGCCCCCCCTATTCCGGGTGCCACCCCTAGTGTCCCTGGTGTCACCTTCCTGGGTCTGCTGGCACAGCGCGGGGTCCTCTGGGGTCTCGCAGGGGTGTCCCTCCCCAGGTGGCGGCACGGGATTGTCTCTGCTGTCTCTTTTCATGAAACGTGTCCGCATCCAAAACCGGGGGTGGGAGGGGAGCCGGGGTCCCGCAGTGGGGACCACAGGGGTCAGCTCCCTCCTGTCCCTGTCCCCACGCCGAGCCCCCAACACTGCCGCAGCCAGTCGGAGCCACCGGTCAGGGGCTGCGGCGGGGCGTCCGCACCCCTCACCGCACCCCCCGCCGCACCCCCCGTGGCTTTCACCGCAGACAAGCTCCACTACACACCGACCCTGGCCAGCTCCACCCTGGGGGGCCTGAGGACCACCTCCACCTTCGTGCTGGAGCAGCCCCGCTGCATCTTCACCAACTTGCAAGGCAACGCCGTCATCTGGCTGGTGGTGGCCGTCCCCGAGGGTAGGTGGGGCGCGGCGAGGCCCCGGGGAGCAGCCCCGGGCAGGGGCGTACGCGGGGCTCCCCGCGCCCCCGGGGTCCCTCCTCACCCCCGTCCCCACAGCCGTAGCCAACTTCAGCAACAGCGTGAGACCGGGGACCCCCGAGCGGGCCTTCCAGGGCTTCCCCGCCAGCGCCCCCGCCTACATGACCCTCAACACCACCCTCCTCAACTACCCCTGCCCCAGAGCCCCCGGGGAGATCACAGTGCTGCGCGTCGGCAGCGAGACCAGCTGCGCCGGGGACGGGACGAGACCCACCTGCAACGGCCCCCTGCCCGGCCCCGGGCCGTACCGGTGAGCCTGCTCGTGGGGACGTGCCCCCCCGGGGTCTGCCGGCAGCCCCCCGGCTTGGGGAAGCGTGGCCAACCTCCCCTCCCACCCCAGGGTGAAGTTCCTCGCCCTGGAGGGCTCCAAGCCTGTGGCTGAGACAGAGTGGTCGGAGCTCATCACCCTGAGGACAGGTACCGCTGCCGGGGTGCTCGTCCTGCCCCTCACCCCCCCCCCGCAGCCATAGGGTGTGGGGGGGCTGTGGGGTGGTCCTGGGGGGCTGCACGCTGAGCGCCAGCGGCTCAGGGTGCAGTGCTCCTGCGAGCAGCCGGGGAAACTGAGGCAGGGTGCTGCTGCGGGTCCTGCTGGGGTGCGACGGCATCGCGCGATGGCGCGTTGTGTTCGCAGGGTGCATTTGCACGGTGCAATTGCACGCCGCATTTGCGCAGGCCACTTGCACACTGGGAGTCCCTGTTGCGTTTGCACGCTGCGTTTGTGGGGTGCAATTGCACACGAACGCGCCGGGCCCCAGCCGGGCCCCCTGCAACACCCCGGGGTGCACACGCTGCTCCCTCCCCTCCCGCTCTCTCCCCAGCCCGGCCGCCCGGAAGCATCCCCGCGATGGGCAGCGGTCGCAGCGCCGGCATGATCGCCCTCACCACCATCCTCTCCATCCTCTTCGCCATCCTGCTGGCCGGCCTGGTGGCCATGTTGGTCTTCTGGGGGTGAGTGCCACCCCTGCGTCCCACCGCACGGCCCAGGAGCCGGGATGGGTGCTGGGCACGCGGGACCAATGTCAGAGGCACCCCGTGGCCCTCACCCTCGTCCCTCACCCCCCCCCCCCCCCCNCCCCCCCCCCCCCAGCTCTGACGCCTGTGGCAGCAGCAGCACCTTCAGCAAGCCAGAGGTGGTGTCGGTGCAGCGGTACAACACCCACCACGTCCACGACCAGCCAGCCGCCCAGCTCTGAGCCCCCACCGCGGCCCCACGCTGCCTCACCATCCTCCCAGCACCACGCCGCCTCCCTGCCTGCTCCCGCACTGGCTGTCACCGTCCCACGCACCCTCGGGTGCCCTGGTGATTGCTCCATCGGTGTCGGTGGCACGATGCCCGCCACCGCGGGGGCACGGCCAGAGCTGCCCTGTGGACCGGGGCCCCGGGGAGCCGCGATGGAGCAGGATATTAAAGGCCTTTCCACGTGCTTTGCGCCCAGTCTCCGCCTCCTGTTTGTGACACCCCGGGGAATGGCACCCGCCGAAACCTCACCGCCTCCCGCAGCCCCCGGGAGAAGCCCCACAGCCCCGCTCCCCGTCCCCGTGCCCCTGTGCAGGGCTCTGAGCCCCCATCCCTGGGCAGGGACGTCCGCCACCCAGGGCAGGGTGCAGCCGGGGATGCTCTGCGGTGGGAGAAGCATTTTCACACCCGGCTTGGCACGTGTGGTGCCGCATGTGCCCGGTTTGGATCGGGAACAAGGTGTCCCCGCAGCAGCCCCGGCGCTAGGGTGAGGGGCACAGAAATGCCCCTAGGAGCAGGTGGGGGGCTATGGGGGCATTTCTCCCTGTTCCCTTCTCCCCACGGTGATTTCCCCAAGCCCCAAACCTGGAGAAGGGTCTCCCCCAGGCAGAGATGGCCCAATCCTGCCCGGGTGCTGCTGATGCTCCCCTGCTAGTCACGAGATGGCAAGAGGGGACCAGCAGCCCAGGGCCTGATCCTGCACCAGGGGTGTGGGTCCCTGATCCTGCTCTGAGGGATGTGGGGGCCTGATCCTGCACTGGGGAGGAGTGGGCTGTGGCGGGCCTCATCCCGTGCCAAGGGCTGTGGGGGGCCTGATCCAGCATTCCTGATCCTGCGCCAGGGTGTGGGTCCCTGACCCCGCTCAGGGGGACGTGGGGCCTGATCCTGCACTGGGGTCGTGGATGCCCTGATCCTGCAGCCTGGGCAGGATGAGACCCCCCTGGTGCTGAGGACAAGAAGGCCAGAGAGCACTGCAGAGTGGCCGTGCCTCGCTTCGAGTGGAGTGGGGGCAGGTATGCATACGAATATATACATCATACACGTATACATAGAATCACAGAATCACAGAATCGTTCAGGTTGGAAAAGACCTTTAAGATCACCGAGTCCGACCGTAAAGGGAGCCCTGCCAAGTCCCCCCCAAACCACCTTCCAACCCCCCCGGGGTGGTGACTCACCCGCTTCCCCGGCAGCCCGTCCCGTCCCAGTGCCTGACAACCCTTTCGGTGAAGAAATTCTTCCTAACATCCAATCTCCATGTATGCACGTACGTATATTAAAAACCCCGTATTTTTCCCGTGGGTGCCGTGTAAAGGGCGGCATCGCATTTATACCTGATCCACGGTCACAGCACCCTTACCAGGGTGTCCTTACGCTGCCCGGGGGGGTGTTAGCAACCTGCCTCCCCCCCCCCCCCCCCCCCCCC